>OMKK01013550.1:2127-13401 GCA_900302305.1 Polymixia japonica | reverse complement strand
GCGAGGATCTTTCACAGTCCTCAAGTTAGGTGCCAAAAATGTTCAAAATACCACTAGGTTTGTTTAACTTATCCTACTTCCTTTTGAGAAAAGATATTGTGCATTCAAGATCACAAGCTACAGGTCTGAATCAAGACCATCTCAGGACATGCTTGGATATTGGGGAAAACTCATCCCATGCCAGCAGCTACGCAAGAGGGGTTTAATACCAAAGATAGATCTGAGGTCTAAATACTGACGTGCAGTTTTATTAAATCCCTGCTGCTCGAAATTTCAACCTGAGAGAACAATAGTGAAGGATGTTGACTTTGCAGCAAAACAGGCTTCACATAATACCTTTTTCAGAATTTACCATGTGGATGTGATGGTTCCTGTTGATCCCACTTGCTGTGCAAAGCATTGGGGCACGGAATGTTACCCTATTCTTTAAGGGTACGGACTGCCAAGGTATGATTGTTTATCTCTATTCGTACATTTTGTGTTGATCCAAACCAACTGAAAAAATTATATCGTGAATATAGCCCCGTTGTTAAGAAGATAAGGAAGACACAATGATGGTTGGGCCTTTCAACATAGGGCAGGACCTCCCTTGACATGCAAAGTGCATATTGAACCTACCAAGACTTTAACACTGGCTCTGACAGAGGCAGACCCTTGATTCCTGTGTCGAGTCTTCCTTACCTCCTTATGGACACAGAGGATTATTTTGACAACTATGGCTGGGCGATCTCTGTTCAAGTGTATCATACTATGTGCACATCCAAAAATTGTCGACTTGAAATCATCACAATGTCCTCAAGCATCACGATGGCTATCAAACATCCCCGACGGACAATAGCGTAGTCCAGCGGGCCGACCCTGTTCGCGACAGAAACTATTTCCGAGCGCTCAAACAAGAGAGAAAAGTATTTCCTCCTTTGCACTGCATTCTATTCAACTGCGAGCTTTTATTCACACGACTCCTCGACTGTTTGCGTTAAGGTTGTACTTTCTGCAAGACACGGGAGTAGGACGGGGAGAGAAAACTCTCCAACCCTGTTGTGTGGATGCACTGCGTAGGCTGCCAAGGTCTTTTACTCAGGCTTCCAATAATATTGGCTAATTGCTAGATTTCTCCGGCTTCTCTCAACTTGCATCACGAGTGGGCGTGGAAGGGTTTACAGCGGGGGTATATTGCGGCTGACAGAATACTGTCCTGATTCTCCCTCTCCTTTCCGTTATGCATTCTCCTCTCACAGGCGCGTTTCTCTCGTAGATTCCCTTGAGAGAGGTTTCCCCAGAACCTACGTAAAAAGGATTCCTGCCCACGCCGTGGTCTCAGGAACATCTCATTTTCATCCTCCCTCGCACGCTCGCACACACACACACACACACGCACGCACACACACTCCCTCTATCCCTTATTAGACGTAGTGTCCTGGTGTCTCCCTGCTCCTTCCCTCTCGTGCTTTCAGCTTCTTTCTTTTTTTTCCTTCTTTTTCTTAAACTTCTCTGGGCTTCTCTCTACTTCCTGCCCCCTCATATCTGATGGATCTCTCTGTGGGAGGCAGCATCTCCCTCACACTGCAGCCGTGGGCTCTCGCTCTGACAAATGACATGCCGGGCCCACCAGCTATGCGTGGGGGGGGCTGAGATAAGCTTTAAGTTAAGACAGAGGGAAAGGATAGTGAAATCAAGAGTCCGTATCTCAGTGACGGGTATTCGGTCAGGCGCAGACATGGGTTTGGGGAATGCAGTACGTACGCAGTGTTACATCTCAATTGATTCTGAAAGATGATAACTACAGTCTAACGTTGACCAAAAAAAAACAAACGCTTGGCTGTCAGCCACTTTTCGCAAGATATTGTGTACATATCACCTAAGCTATAACTTTATCTTTAATGGAGATATACTTTTGAATAAGTCACTTACGTGTACTGCTTTGCTAACTGTTGGGCCAGAGAGAACGCTGTAGGATCTCGATCGAGGGCCAGGACTGTTACATCAGGAGTGGTATTCAGTATTGCTTTGGTATGACCTCCACCTCCAAATGTCATGTCCAGGACCACCTGCAAGGGTGTAAAAATATGCTTAGTTCACAATATGATTGAATATACAGTTTGATTGACATTAATATATTGTCACAATGTTGATATTCATTGTTAATCTATTAGAATTATGTTCAAAATAAGGCACTAATGAGTACATGTTTTCAGTCAAAAAAAGCATAATGGGATCAAAATATATGATGCATGACACCTGCAAGAGGCTAACAATTAGGCTTAATAACCTCAATGTTTTTCTTATTTCTGCTTATAGGTGTAGTATAGGCCAACCTTAAACATCTTATAGCTTTTATAATACACAATATAAAACACATACACAAAGGACTAGTGCACATTCACACCCATAAGTTGACGTGAGTCATCATTCTTGCCCGTTCTGAAATATTTTTCGAAGCTCAGCCTGCAGATCTGCCTGAGCTATATGAACTAGCCCCAATGCCTGTAGTTCTCACCACCAAAATTTCACACAATGTGCGTCAGTACATGTACGTGATTAAATGCCACTGAAAAATAAAACTCGGCCTACACGCTGTGAAAAAGTTAGCCTGTGATTAGTATGCTAGTATTTATGTGGAGTCATCAGGTGAGACCCTGCATCATTTTTATTTCTCAACCATCAATAGAAGGATATTGGGGATTTGCAGGCAAACTCTGCTGGAGCCAGTTTAGTTTCTGGAAAAATAATGCACATAAATTCCTTTAAAGAAAAATGGGTAACAGCAAAATGTCAATCAAAACATTTTTTGATTTCAATCACCAAATAAGTCAAATAAAAATGATATTTCACATATAATAAAATCTGACCATTATTTTCCCTATAAAAGAGGAAAGAGTTTAGAAAGCTTCAATGGGGAGCGCTCACAAGATGGCAGGAAAGCGGCACCTGGGCGTTTTTTTGCCAGAACGGGGGGACTTTTCAATTTTAGAGGCACTTAACACAACGAGGACTTCATTATTTGCGAGCTGAGCAATCGAAATGAAGATAAGGTGGGGTTTAATGCTAAGACAAGAACAAGTAGTGGCAGTAGCTATTGGTAAATTCCCAGAAGCTCTGATCATAAGAGTGAGCATGGAAACACACTGGCTGCGTTGCGGGAGTTTCTGGTAAGTCAATGTTATGGAAGCAAAGTGCCCATTATGCAACCGACTTCTCATCGCCAGCACCACGACACCACAAAACTGAATATAAACACACACTAATGTAACATCACTAATGAAAAGTTGTAAAAAGCATCTGAAATGTAAGCATGTAAGCATCACTTTAAAAAGCATATTAGTCCATTTTATTCAAAAGCAAATTTTCTCTCACACAAATAAAAATGTATTAAGAGACATTTTGTCCGTTTGTTACCTACTTTTAGGATGTAGGTATCTATTGACAAATGGGTAACATTACACCACAGGGCACCAAGATCAGCAAATAGCAGATTGCCATTGCAATAGTATGCTTTTAACCTTTAGATGGCGGCAAACCCTGAAAAAATGGTCTAGGGTTTAGTTACTCTTTAATGTAAATGAGATTTGCAAAGGAGAAAACATCACCAACAAAACAAATGCATACATAAATTAAAATAAAATAAAATACTGCCCACCAGAAACAATTTTGATTGAACTGTCCAAAATCATTTGAATAATGATCTTGTTTCCGGCGAAACAGGAATTATCAGTCAACCACATAAATAAGATGGAAAATATTAGTCCATTTTTTTTTATAGTTTAAATGATTTTGACTTGTACTGTGTTATATTGTCAGCAAATGGTGGTATCTGCCAGCCAACAGATGGAAAATGGCACAATAGGAAATGCCTGCTATTTCCCCACAAAAACATTAAACATGTCGATCGATAGTGACGTTGAAGGTGGGGTGTGTGCGTGCATGTGTGAGGGAAGAAGTGATCAATGGCGTTTCCCTCTCCCTTCTACAGCACAGCAGCAGATGGGGAGGGGGTGTGGGCTAGTGGGATGAGTCACACGCATAATGAACTTGCCTGTTGTGCTATTCAATACAAAACAGGAAAAAGAAAGCACAACAGAACACACACAGCTAACTAGGCTGGCCTTTACCTAATCTGCAAACCTACCTAATAATACGCAACTTGGAGACAAACTGCTCGTCTGTTGGAGTGTATGACATTCTTAACGCAAAAATATTTTCCTCAGCTCCTGCAGAGTTGTGGCTGAAGCAACACAAATGTGTTACGTTCACTTCATTCTTTAAACATCAAATTCTTAATCATTACTTGATTACTGTTGTATGAAATGGCAAATGCATTTATGCCGAGAATGGTGGATAATATACATATTGAAAATGATGCACGTAAACACTTACTGATCAAACAGCACGTTGCCTCTTTGTGGGCAGTCACAAATGAGACATATCAGATATCTATGTTTTGGGGCACAGGGACGTTGTTAAACTTAAAAAGCATGTGGACAATACGAAAATGCCAAAATGGTAGGCAAACCATTCACTATCTTGTCCAAGACAGACATATGGACATATGTTCACTTACGTCTGAAAGTGATGCATAGAATATAGAAACTGCAAAACACAACATATTCATCTTCAAAAGTTTGGGGATGTGTTACGGACCCCACATACAAAGATCCCCCCAAAAAGACAATATTGACAGAAAAAAATGCAATATTCAAAGTTTATAAGGCAAGTTAAGAACCTAGTTCCTTTACTTTATACTGAGGCAAGACAAGCTTCTTACAAAGGCCATGAATGTCATTTTTTATTTTTTTGGTCCCCTTAAAAAAAACTGCTATTTCACCAGCAGACGGACAAGACTCCCTGAATGATTTAGCTATAATGGATTTGGCATTTGCAATGATGATTGACACTGAAGTTGGAGTGAGTCATTCACATTGATATATCATGCCGACGGGTGTCAGTGAAGCTCGTACCAGGTCTACCTGGACCGGGGCCATGCCGGCGAGGGCAGCACGAGAGGAGTAACCCGGAATAAAACACTACGAGACTCCTCTTTCTTTAAATGTAGAAACCTCTTCCCCAATGACGCTCATATTGGAAGTAAAGTAATTAGTGTTCTCTATATTTTGTCCTCTATTTAAGGTGTGTAATATCTGCCTTTCCCAGCAGAGGGAACAGGAGAGTTAGGAGTGGCCCAAGTGGTGCAGTCCAACAGTGCAGCTGCAAAACAGCAGAATGCAGGACACTTAAGCAGTCACCCCACAGCATTCCTAAATACAACTTTTCTTATCTTAAGAAACAGGTTAACACACGAGACACTTACAATCAAAACATGGATAACAGCAGATCTAGCCTATTAGGGATTCCCCTACTTCAGCAAATGGCATTTTAAGTGAGATTTTGCCCACACAGTCTAGCTCATACAGACAAATAGACAGAGCCAGGCCCAAAAAATGGGCCATATCTCAGTCTTTTCCTTCTGGGTAAATTCATTAAGAAAAGGAGGGCAGGAACCTGAGAGAAGGCCCCTAGTACTCACCTAAATCCTACTTGTGACTCCCCAGCCCAGGTCAGTTACAGTGGGGGATCTAAAATGTCACTGAGGGGAGTTTTTACAGATCCTGTTACACTAACAGACAGACCATTAGGGAGACAGATACACGGGTACAGGATCGCTTTCCTCGTCGCGTCCGTTGCCATGGCAAGGGTGGAGGTACCCGGTTTGCATTTCTCTCTGTCACACAAAGTTCACAGCAAGACGCGAGTTGACAAAATTGACAATTCTGCGCCGTGAGAGCGTGATGTGTACAAGCGACGTTATAGGTTGTGATTATGGACATGCTGTTGGGTTTCACTGACTGTAGGACTTACTGTTCAGTAGTGTAGTGACTATCTACGTAGTCATCACCAATGTCCACTGAAGTCTGACACCCGATTTAGGTTTTTAAACCTAATAGGAAAAGGACTGCAAATTACTGATAAAACACACTTTTAAATATAGAATGGCATTCTTGCAGAGAACGTTATGCTTTATCTGCATGTAAAATAACAAAATAACGTAGAATCTATTCAAAGAATATTCAACATAGTTCGGCATCAGTGAGGTTATGCGTTTCCTTTTTCTGTAAGGTTGACCTCTGGGCAGTTGATCTCAGCTTTAAAAGTGAGCTAATTACCAGCTCCACTTCATAATTTAAAATTCTTTAAAATATTTAACTGGGTGTGAGAGGGCTGCGCAGTGTGGGGGTTATAAAATTGTCCAGCTCTGTTTAACAAGTACACTAAAACTATCAATGTTTTGTGTGTAAGTAAGCGTAGGCCTTACTCTGTTCATTGGGCTTAGGGGGCAAAACAGATGGCGAGTGAGAGGGGGCAAACTCATCAAAGGATATGAAAGGTTCCAGCAATTACTCTGTCAAGAGGTTATTATGTTGATCATAATCAGTGATGTCAGTGTCAGATGCATGTGGTCTCTTGCCTCACCTACCTAAAAGCTTTAAGCAGAGCGACCTGAAATTCATGTGTGTAATGTGTACAGGCCTGTGTGTGTTTGTGTGAGAGTGAGCAAGCAATAGAATAATACAAAAACTTTGAAAAAAAAACTTTGCCAGAGGGCTGTTTTAAACTGCCTTTTTGTATGTTAAGATAATCTCTCTTTTGTTAATGGAATGCTGCAGAGTTACAACAAATACTAGCATTCCTCTCTATTCAGAGTTGTCTGAAAACTTTTGGCAAGAGTTTAAATAAAGCCATGTCAGGAGGCATTTGAACTAGTTAAGACATGACATGCGTCAAAACATCCTTGCTCACCGCCTCTAACACATATCTGGAGGGGTTTGTGGGACATTTCCCAGTGATTAATAGGGCAAATGAGTCCTATCAGAAAAACATGTTGGAGCACACAATATTCAATTATATAATATTCAATTTCTGTTGTTTTGTCTGTTTGGAATGTCCAATTATGCTATGGGCATTTGGAAAGTGTGCTCAAATACATGTTAATATTTAAAATTATGATATTCCAAGTGAAAATTAAGTATGAAAATGAAACATTTGTGATGAAAAAGCAAACCAGCAGAATTTTGTTGGTCAAACACACACTCGTCACATGAGAATGACATTTTCCTTCATAAACCACACAAAATACCTAAACTGTTTTCTTTATTTGTTCTTTAGTGAGTCAAATGGTAATGGTAATGATAACATAACAAAATTAAAAATGTGGAATTTTTTTAAACTTAAACCTAATGGAAGCAAAACAAAAAGCAAGTTAACTTTGACTATATAAAAGTCACTAAGACAAACACACATGTAAACACAATAAATATTGACAAATGGATGAATAGTGTGAACAATGGACCAAAAAGAGGTATGTATGTTTAAAATGAGCTAACAGTACAAAGAATAAAATATTAAATCAACTATTTACACTCTTTTTTTTAACTTTGACATCAGGGGTAATAAAATTCAGTAATTTTTTTAAAGTAATTGCTAATTGTTATGCTTAGGCATTGCTTACCTGTTATCTAGCTGGACTAAAATGAACAAATTACCCTCCACTGAAATTAATAAAAAAAAGAAATTATAAAAGCAAGTGAACCAAATATATTTTATAAAGATTTATGGAACCCTAAAAAACAGAAATTCCTAAATTAAGCAAAAGCAATTTAGTTACTTTTTTTTTTCTCCTAAATTGAAAAAGGCCCCTATTCGTTTTCAAATTATTTTTGATTAGTTTAAATATTGCATCACATCTCACCACCTGCCTGAATTAAAGCTGAACTTTCTTATTTTGATTTTGTGACATAGAACATATACAAGTATCTGATTTGCTTACTTTGAACAGTTACTCAATTGAATTAAGCTGTAAAGTTGTTATATCCAAATACCTTTGTTATTTTTCAATACACTTGGGCAATATATCGAGTTTTCCAAATAAATCACACTAAATCCTCTCCCTTGCTCCAGTTCCCTGCATGTCACAACTCCACCCACTCATGTGCTCATGTGTAGCTCATGTGTTTTTTCAAAAATGTATGCAAGTAGTATAGAAAAAATATAAAAACATCATCTTGTATCAAATATCGCCATTGGCTCCAAAAATATTGTGATATCACTTTTCACCTATATCGCCCAGCTCCACTTGTTCCTCCACAAGTAAGTCTATCTTAGCTTGTAAGCAATAGCCATTAGCCATCCTAATAAGGTAGCTAATAGTGTGACCTCCTACACCCATGGATTAAGCTCTGAATCATATCCAAAGTTTTATACTCTCCATTTTAGGTCCTTAAAATGGCAATCTTGAAGATCTCAGAAGATTTTCATTTAAATCTGTTAAATCATTATCTATCGCCAGAGGACACAAATAATGGATGTTAATGGGATGCTTTCCAAAGCTAAACATTGTGGGGTACCTCAAGGGAGTGTCCTAGGGCCACTATTTTTTCTATTATATATTAATGATTTGAAGGCTGCCTGCTCGTCTGACCTTTTTCTTTATGCAGACAATTTAGATATTCTCATGTCGCATAAAGATGTAGTGGTCGTGGAAAAGTCTTTGAGTGATGAGCTTCAAGTCGGGACTTTGCTTTCTGATAACAAGCTGTCTCTTCATTTAGAGAAAAAAAGAGGCCATCCCTTTTGGATCTAGCATAAAACTCAGAAAGTAAGTTGAAAGTAAAGATAGGCGAGAGAGTTATCTCTAGCTAAGGACACAGTGACCTATGTAGGATGCACACTAGAAATACATTTAAACTAAAAGTCAGAAGACAACATTTTTGGAGTTGTTGGACAGATCAACATTGAAGTCTTTACCTGGAGCATTAGTTAGAATAGAATATAGCTAATAGTTAATAATAATTAATAGCTCAAGGACATTTCGGTTATGCTGCAAACTCCTGGTTTAACAGTCCACCACAGATTTCAGATCGTTCATCAGGGTTGTGTCAAAATTACCTCGCTGTTCTCATCTTGATTCAGCAGATTTTCAAGACCTAAATTGGCTTTGAGTTGTGAAAAGAGTGATTCAAATCAAGTTGGGACTTACTCACAAAATTGGCTATAACTCTGTCCCCAAATATCTAACTATTTGAATTGCTTCAGATATATACAAGATGCAACACAACAGATTTGATCCTTTTTAGATTCAAGAGCTCATACAAGCAGAGAGAAACTTTAAACAGGCCTTGAAGAAATGTCTCTCAGAATTAGGGCCATTGTAATCTTTTAGTTTTTTTCTTTTAAGGTGTTTTTAAATGGATTTTGTACATGCTCTTGCCAGTCTTGCCGGACCTCCCAGTCTTACCCCCACCCAACCATTTAATCTAATTAAATACTAATAAATTATTTTTGCCTTGTTGAGCAATTTCTATATGAAATATTTTGAACTTTCCACCTATGTAAAGGAATACATCTTGAAAGCAAACACAAATTCCAGTCTTCACTTACACAACATCATACATCATTATATTTCTTAAGGGTCGCAGTGACTTAAGTAGGGTGTCAAACTGGAAGCTTCAATTATTCTGTCATCATTTCATGCACGGATAATTGTCTCACTGGAATGATCAGGTTTTTCAAAAAACCCATTGCCTACACTCACTTGCATGCCTCTGATCATGCAGCTTGAGTTTCAATATCACATAGTAGTATGGAGGAGGACAGGGGAAATAGAGAGTGAAGATATATCGCTTCATCAACGGCCCTGGAGATGTTTCTAGATGTTACCAGTGCCACTGAAAACTTCAGTCCCTGTCCTCCTCTTCATAAAGCCCATGTCAAGCATCCACCCACGGCAGGGAGTCCTGAGACAAGCTCTTGTACACATAGTGGTGGCTGACAAGAGATCCCAGGAGCAGCATGTATAGAAGGCACTTACATCTCCTGTAAAACTATAAGCCAATAAATCAGTGTCTAGTGTATGTTTGTGAGTAATACAAGGCAAGGATCAGTCTTTCTATTATTCCACAGGCTACTTCAGAGAAAGGATTAAGAAAAGCATATAAACTTAAATTACAGAATTTATCAGCCTTTAGCTATAAAGGGCCGATGTTTTATCAAAATTCTTCAGTTGTTTGTCTAATGAAACAAAAAGCTCAGAACACATTGTAAATGTATTGAAGTTATTGAAATACCAGGAAAAATAACTTGAATGAATGAGATTAGTACTTTATCTGCAATGGGTCATCACCTACGCTGCAAATTCACAGGCAACAATGTCTCCTGAAAATGAAATTAATATTATATTTTCTTCAAACCTGCAAAGCTGAAACACACAAGTATGATCCGAGCATAACATATGGAATGTTTTACGGGGAAAGGTAAAGCTTAATGGGGATCGGGTTCGGAGGCAATGAGTGACAGCTGGTAAAGAACTGATTGGATGTTGAAAAAAATGGCGAAGGAGGCTCCTCTAGTGTGTGCATGAGTCATCACTCTCCACCCCCACCCCTACCCCCCCGCCAAACTGTCTGTTTTTGCCTTGCAGGTTAGAGATTCGATAGGCTACATGTTCTCTGCTGGAAAGATTTAGCCTGTATATAACTAAATGAAGGCCTTAACAGGCAAATAATTATCATCAAACATCACAGAAATATCAAGCCAAGCCTGCACGTGCAGTGAAACATAGACCTAGGGCGTATTAAAAAGATAATTTAATAGAAATGGTGCAACATATCTGCATATAAAACTTTTTTTTCAGCTGTAATAGTCTCGCAAATGTACTGCTTGCTGAGTCCCATAAAAGCATTCACTACTTCCCACCACAGTCAGAAATGAGAGAAAAGGTTTACCCCCACTCCCTCTTTTGGATGTACAAATTAAGACAAAGGTCCACAAAACCAGATTCTTGTTTATTGTCAATGGAGTGGCTCCAGATTGTCCATTCATATGACATCACAGACCACACTCCACATGCTTCTGTGGTTTCTAGCTTCGGGAGAGAGATGTTCATATTAATCAAACACCGATTAGACTGTCACGGGCCAAAATAGCATGCAAACTCTAGGCCAGCAACAAGAACTGAATGATAGCCATACTATAGTATTAGGATGCATACTGCAGGGTTTGCAAAAATCAACTGCCACTGAAACCCCAGCAACTTTTGTTTACATGCAAATGTTTATTTTTTTGTAAGTGGGCGTTGCCACTAGATGTAGCCTATATCTTCCAAATATGGCAGAGGGTCTTTTACAAAACTGCAGCACCAGCATTCAGTGGAAAGATATCTCTGTCACTGTGGAGAGGTGTGGAACAGTTTATTAGTCTCAGCCTAGATAGGAAGAGGGGGGATGG
>OMKK01013543.1:2321-13010 GCA_900302305.1 Polymixia japonica | reverse complement strand
CTGTATGTACTTTTCTCTTCTGCTTCCATTCACTCTCTGAGCCGAGGTCATTCATGGCCTCTGCGCTCTGCGCTCTGCCTCAGACACACGCGAGTCATTCACCAAGCCGCGTGAGACCACCCCCTCCACACCACTGCCTCACATGCGTGTGAGACATGAGTACAGATGCTCCTGTGCAGACAGGGACAGACACACACACACACACACACACACACACACACACACACACGCACACAAATGGAGGCTCTTCTGATTCAGCTCATGCTACAATGGAAACGTTAAGTCTAAATATGGTATCATGTAAGCTAAATACGGCAACTAAAGCCAACCAACATCATTCACTTAGGGCCAAGTCAAGCATACGCTCATGTTTAATTCAGAAAACTGTGATATTTATAACTTGCCCTTCCTTCACCCGCGACACTGAACCCATTGCAGAATGCAACCGACGCTATTCCACCGTCCACGTACATGACATCCTTGTTAGTGAGCATGCAAATTAAATTAATCCCTCATTACATTTGGGACCTCGCTGGCACTGTTTGAAGTGAACCCCACTGCTTCAGGAAGATAAGGAATTATCATTAGAACTGCCTGGAGGGTAATGAGTGTAAATACTGCTACTGTAAATGCAATAGAAGGCAGCGCGGGCCTGAGCGTTACTTGCCGTTCATGTCTTCTTGAATCCTTCACATTTATTCCTTCATTGACATTGCTCAGTCCTCCGTGAAGCACGTCCCCTATTCCCTTCACACGCATGGCCAGACAGTGAACGGGAGGAGGACATGTCATCTTTCCACTTGAACATGTGCCGGCTTCGGTAATGACAAAAGCAACAGTGCAGATGGAGCTTACGGGGGGGCAGAGCCATTCATTCATGCAGAATCTCAGGCAGCGCACACTCCAGCTAAAGGTTGATTGGCTCCCCTGGGCCTGATGCTCATTACACCAGGCGGCACTGATGGGTCTCTGACAGCGATCTGCTCAGACACAGTACGGAGAGATCTTGGCCCCGGTGTTTGTCAATGGCAAAGAGAGGCGAGACTGAGAATCTTACCGTCGTGGCCCTTATAACACTTTATGATGAGCGAACTCGGGTTTACACGTTATCTTCACGTGTGTCTTCACATCCCAGCTAACACGTTAATTTGTCAACAATGTCTTCACTGGCAAAGAATGTGGAGAAGAAGAAATGTGTGTCAAGATGGATGCCTTTGTCTACTACTGCAAACCAAATCTACCTACGGGTACAAATAAAGTAACCTGATCTGAACATACAATGCAGATACACAATGAGTCCTTTTACTTCCTCTGTTTCATGTCTTTGACTTCGAGTTTCAAACATTAGTAGATTCATACATTTCAGAACTGCCATGTTGTTGCCATCTGCGCTTGTAAAGGACACGTCACTGATGTGTTCGCCTCATTGTGTCTTCTCGTGACGAACCTGACCTGTGAACCTCTGATAAACCAGACAGCTATTTTCCCTCTCCCCCTAAATCACTGAGTTTCAAGAACCTTTTATATTTTGCGTGTTGCGTTTCTTTTTTCAGTCTCTTTCCTGATGTTTCATCACGGCAGTAGAAAGAACAACATGCCTCAAGGAGCAGTGGATAGGTTGGGTTGGTTTTCTTCACACATAACAGCATGCCAGATGTCTTTGCCTATTTTGATCACCCTACGCAGTTAATAGTCCTTTCATTTTTTTTTTTGAGGATTAAAAACGATACAACCTAGATAGATTATTTGCACTTCCAGCATTTCGTTTAAGAGATCACACATAACAGTGAAGACATACTCAATTCAAATGAGTCTAGGAATATGCGAATACCCCGACGAATGCAGAGGCTGACTTCTATATGGTTTCCACGCACTGTAGTTTCTCAGTTTGCTGTGGTGAAGGTTATTTCTGAAGTGTGAAACTGGTTGGAAATGTCAATGGGAGTGTGTCAGCAGAGAGAGGTGAGAGATTCACAATGGGATGACAGAGTCCGGATACTTCTGTATGAGGTATTCCACAGTATTCAATGTAGACAGTCTATTCTATCGCTATTAGACAACAGAGGCCGACGGGTCCTGACCTCTGTCTGCTTGTGACCTTGTATTAATCATTAAGTCAATTTATTACATTTATTTTTCTCCCCAACCAGTTATGAAATATTCTATGTGAATTCAGACATTGCTTATTTCAATCTTTTAGATAACGAATGTGTGGTTAATGAGCATGTGATTACATGCAGGTGGCCTTTCAATCTGTCCAAATATCTTTTATTTCAGTTTAGGAGCATGTCAAGTCAGGCAGAAATGTACAATTGGTGACACTCACAGAGAGGACTTCATGTTCACTATTATTAGTGAGTGTGTAAAAGTGTGTAATCTCTCAATTATTCTAACACTATTCATAGCTAGTTACAATTAAATTAAATGCACTCATACAGATAATAACATGTTGTGTACTAGGCTATATTTATCATGACACCAAATTAGCACCACGATGAAGCAGTTTCATATTTTATTCATACTGTAATATAATTTTTTTTAATAGATTTTTGAGCCATTTTTAACCATTTTCAGACTTTAATTAGAGATTTCAATGTCCAAAAGGTTTAACACATCCATCCCAGGTTACTGGGGCTAATATTCAAACCCCACTGTAGCCTTAACAAAGTGCATGGTCGTTAGAAAGATAAAATTGTTTTAAATTCCTGAACATCAGACATTTCAGAGATTTTAATCCACCAGCAGCTATGTGCAATCTAAATTTACCCAGTTTGTTTTCCAAGGTCTGTCCTCTGTGAATATAAGTGGCAAAGTGCAAATGGAAATTCCATGGCCTGTTCGAATGGCTCCCCAATTTCCTGTCTACACCCCAGTGTTTCCTGCCTGCTGCATGACTAGGTGTGTTGACTTTTAAAGAGATTGGGACATCTACAGGGGCACATGCTGGTCTAACTGTGGGAAAGGGTGGGGCCTTCTCTGAATCATCGACAGACCAACCAGTGGAATTACGCTGATTATTTAACTATTAGCTCTCTCTGGGCCTACTAATCTTCATCTCTTACAACCCAGGTTTCTGTCAATAGCTGGAAGGCGGAGGTCACAGGTAGGGGGCCCGTGTGAAACGTGGGCCTAATTAAAGGCCTCACACTGAACAATCGACAATCTTTGACCACAACCGGAATGTATACTTAAGCTTTGTATTTGTGCAGCCTTCTCATAGACAAGTCCATTAGCACCGCTGGCTGCCGTGTGAGGTAATTCCACCCGCTTTAATGATCCTCATCACACTGACACCACACTGAAGGCCTTTAGCTTTGGACTTCCTCACTTCCTGCTAAGGTAAATATTATGTTTTCTTACTGCATCCACACCGTGGACGCAGCCCTGTGTCCAACTGGTTGACACGGTCTGTGTCGTGTCAGTGTCTCTGTAAACCACACTGGAAGATTACTTTACAAACTAAGCCGCACAGAACCTTGCCTGACTGCACCTGAACAATACAGTACATTCACAGACCAACTAAGGCCTACTCTTCTCTCGCTGTGATAAAAACCCAGCCTTTGTGAGCCTGTCCAAAGACAGGAAGAAAAGCAGAAAGTAACACATGTACATGAGTTAGGGTCTGACTCCCAGTAGTAGGGTTTTAAAGAGTCTATTCGTTACCATTCACCATTCATATACTTCCCTTTGTCCTGGTTGCCTTGCGTGGTGCCTATTGCTACACTGTGAGAGGTTGTTTCAAGTTTATTGAGTCCTGCCGCTGATAGTTAGCTCCCGAGATGAGGTGACGAGATGAGATATGAGGGAAAAATATTTATATTCAGGCCTTTGCTGCTCAGGTGCTAAGATCTGAATTATTTAAATAACACAGCACCAGGATCTCTCTCTCTCTCTCTCTTTGGTTGCCAGGTTTTAGCATCAGAACGTTTTCATTGGTGCAGGAATTGTAACCTGACATTTCAAATGGTTTGTTGCACAGAACCATCTGGGAAGTCTTCATTGGAAACTGTTTGGAAAAGGGCAGGCACTTTCAAAAAAATACTTGGCAGGTGATTGGATGAACCGATTCTCGCGTGAACTCGTGATCTCGCGAATCCAGCTGCCTCGCAAGGTAACAGGAATTGTGCATCTCCTGTAACGTAAGAAAAACACTTGCTTTTATTTCTACGTTTAGGCTACCTAGACTATGCAGGTTTTGCTTCCAACCAAAGACTAGCCCAGGTGACTTCACTGCTTAACACACCTTTAACAAGATTCATTATTTGATTATTGAAATCACCTGGTGTAGTGTTTGGTTGGAATGAATGGGTTGGCCACAGCAAAGTCGACAGCTGGAAAGAGACAGTTCTGGTGGGATTTGATTCTAGGCCAACAGGGGTGTTATATGTGCGGTTCCAATAATATCTCTGACTTACTGACCAAATTAAATGGTCATGTCCATACAGTATTCCAGTTGGGATAGCCACATCCCATACAGACTTGGAGACTAATAATCCTTGGTCAGACTTAGGAGAGGGTTGGCTTATGTAATAAACTAATGATTTATGATAATTGTTATGTGAATGGTAATTTGATTTGTGGATTCATATCTATGGGCCAATGTCTTCAAAACGCCACCAGATTTTCTAGACGTTTCACTTGTTTTCTAGAGCAGATAGTGTCTATTGCCTCTAATGTGTCCAATTTATTGAGTCTACTAATCTCACTGGAAAGACTTATCTGAGTTCTGAATCACTGTTCTAAATTCTAGATCCTGCTGAAACAGACTTGTGCAATTAAATTAATGAATTGATTAACTAATAGCTTCTTAATTAAGTCAACTCCTCTGAGATTCTCTTGCATGTGAATTCACTTGCATTGTGTAAATGGTTGATTAAAAAAACAAAAACAATTAGGCAACATGGTGGTATGAATTGATTAAATAAGTTTATTTGATCATTTACATAGACATGTACATTTTATATCAACCCCCAAGGGAGCATCACAGTTCAGTTCTAGGATAATATGGTCTGATTACTCTTACTCTTTTCTCTTGTATTGACTTGTTCTAAAAAATAAAAATAACCTCTGTTTTCTGCTCAATATCAGAAATAGGTTTCTTTATACATGATTCTTGTATGACAAGAAATAGCACATTCTCAATACATCACTTCAGTGATTATTCACACAGAAATACCCAATACAACAGACTGATAATCCTAAAGGACTGGTTCTAAGTCATCTAAATTTGGCAAGGTGAAACTCAATTCATGACCCTTCCAAGCAGAGCCAACTTCCCCTTCTGATGATACATGACATAATGTCAGCACTTACTGTGAACATGAACTGTCAGTCCTCTGTGGCAGAGGTTTGTGAAGTGGAGGCTAGGCTATGGTTGAAACAAATCCCTGAACATTGAGCGTGCAAAATGCTTTGATCAACTGTCCCATTAAACATCAGACAACAGCTACAAAAATGGAGGCAAAAGTATTATGCTATAGAGTCCAATACATTGTCTAAGAATCATCACATTGTTTTATGCGTGTGTGTGTTTGGTGTGTAGATGTGAATTTATGTGTGCAATGTGTGCGGTGGAGGTACGCGACATTGTTCTACGTGTGCGAGATGTCCAATTCATGATCACAGTAAACACAATGAATCTTAGTGATGTAAAAAGGTATTGTGTTGTTTCATTGTGATACAATAGGATAAACATACAGGCATTTCTAAATCCAAAGAGAAAACAACAAAGTGGGATATACTTAAACCATAAACTTCCCTTTACAGATTATTCTTCATTATCGTAACAAACAAATAAATACAATTGCATCCAAGCCATCAATTACAATATATTAAAGTTGCTGCATGATATAGCTATATATCTCTATAGTCTGTAGTCATTTTATAAAAAAACTCATTTGGTAAAAAAAAAAAAAACAGAAAGAAAACAGAATTAATGAAAGGAAGGTAAGAAGCTTAATTCGTTAAGATGTCGTGTGTAAACACGCCAGGTTGGACAGGATCACATTCAGAGAAGCTCCACACACACGCGGACAGAAGCAAAAGCTAATGTTCTTGCAGCAAGGACACTGCCCACACGGCACCCCACATACCGCTGGTGAGTCACTCACACACCAATGCTACGAGAACCATCTGAAAGTCTCCTTTTACTCCTCAGCTGAGTTCAATCTATCATCCTCCTCCTCACGCATTTGTCAAAGGTCTGCAAGGTGCCTTTTTCCCTTTATGTACAAGTCGAAGCCATTCTACATCATTGGTGGACTTATGGTTTCAAAGAAATTGTATCCGGCAGGTAATATACTAAAAACTAGCGATTTTCCTTCAAGATTACTTCTGATCTAGCTTTAGCCTTCCTCGCTGACGTTACGTTCTTTGTGTTACGTTGCATTGAATTTGCATAACCACAAATATGACGCTGTTACTGGTGCATAGAGTTATGCAGAAATATAATCAAGGCAGTAATGGGTTCTGCCCACTGTGTGGATCAAAAACTGCCCTTTGATTTCCTACAAATACTTCTATGTCCTATTCGTTGTCTACCTTCTAAGAGGCTCCTCTTCTCTAATGCCCTAACTCCGAGCTTTGACGGGAACTCTCTCTCAGTGACATCTGAGGACCTTGTTTTTTTACTGGTCCTATTTCAGTGGGATTCCTTGCTTATCGTTTAAAAGCTTTCCATCAGTCTGACCTGGGGCCAATCGACTTCCTGTTCCTGTCCCCGGATCTTGATTTACCTGACTAATTAACTGATGACTGTGACTCCAGCGTTTTTCAAGGTTTCTTTCTTCTAACCATGGAATGAGATATGTACAATTGCCAGGGGAAAAGGCCTCGGTTCACAATGCCTGCTATTGTCACCAGCATGGCATCCATCATTAAAACTGACTCTGTCTCTATGTGGGTGTTGTATCCAGAAATTCAAAACCGGCTATCAGAAAGCTATTCCTTTAAAAGGAAACTCAGCTCACTGATAAAGCAGTGCGGATGAAATATTGATTTCATCAATGTAAAAAATGTTCTGTATTCCTCTTGTACACAAAGACAGGTATTACTCCTTATAACGGCTCCAAATCGAAACAAAAACATAACATCTTTTTTGGGGAAAAACATTTACATTAAAAGTTATAATAGTCCAGTGTGCGCTCTAACTTCGCCTGGATTGGATCATCCTTCTGAAGCAATCATAGGCAGTTAACTCCAGTTTCAAATCCAACATCACACAGAATAAAAATCACAAGCATGCCTGTGAAAAGTAATGTGCAGAAATCCCTCATCTCTGTCATGTTTTCTGGCACTGTCTACATTGATATAAGTGCTAAAAGATTTAAAAAAAACAAAAAAAACAAGCCAAAAACACATGGGGTCAAAAGAAACAGCTTGCTTGTTGATGTGAAAGCTCCAAGTCTTAAGGCTGATTCACTGACCTTTAGACAGTAACACTTTTTGGCCTTTCAATGATGGCTATGTTGACATGCACAGATGATTTTGATATGATTACGAGAATACTGCAATTAACACTTTAATCTAATTATGTCACTAATTATGTCACTTTAAGTTTGTCTTCATAACACTGCAATTACGAAATGTGAAGCTCTGTAATATTAGTCACATTATTCTAGGGTTGTTTGGACACGTAAAAAAAAAAAACGCTTCCCAAGTTTATCAACCCGAGTTGCATCAAATATTAGCATTGTATGTATTGTGTTTAACAGGAGGGAAATAATTTGACATAGTTTGTAAGCCAATAGCCAAGATAAACATGACCATGTATGGAGTTAATAATTGCAGTATGCAAGATTCCATGAAAACAGAAATATTAAACTAGACATTTTCTGCTATGCATGTAAACAGCATAACCAAATGATCCTCATTGTCAAAGTAATGGCTTTGAATAGACTATTGTGTGCATGTAAACATACCCAATGTCATGAAGGTTGATGGTGGTCAGTGCAAAGTCTGAAGGAATGTTATGATGCGATGGCACTTGGTGCAGATTGACAGCCAATGTAACAGACAGACAGATAGACACAGATAGACAGACCATTGGACAGACAGACAGACAGACAGGCAGACAGACAGGGCAGGTTCATGGTCAGCGTTCAGTAGTATGGCACCGGGAGGCGCCAGAGGGGTCCTTCGCACCCCCTCTGCCCTCCCCGGGTGGTTCAGTGGATCCTGACAGACAGAGTTGAAGAGAACACCGGCTGTCATCCGGCTGGCTGGAACACACTGCGGTGTGCCTTCCCACCGGCCCGTGATATAGAGGCGTTTCAAGGAGGGGCAAGACGCTCCCTCTGTCCAGTTATGAACAACCTCCACAAGCATGTACAACGTAAGAGTGTTAGCCAAGATGAGGGTGACAATGACATGTGAGGATGAGGAGGACAGTGAAGATGGCTGGCTTGGGTCTAAAGAAGTGGATAAGCTGCCCTCTCGGTTTATCTCCTTTTTTGTCATCCTTGTTTAGTTTGGTTGCTCCTGAAGATGGTCCCTCACTTGGCTGTCACCTGAGAGAGAGAGAAAGAGAGAGCGAGAGAGAGAGATAGAGAGAGAGAAGAGGAAGTAGAGGCTGGTTAGTGCCTGTCTTCACCACAAGACATTTTCGTGTAATTAACGTTGAGGTTGAGAGCTCCTGGCCATCTGTTTGGACCTGCTTCATAATGCCCCATTAACGCCAGCCTCTGACCTACATGTTTTACACAACATGGCGATACACTGACACTCAACAGCAAGTCATAGGAAGCAAAATTAAATTGCTGCACTTGCTCAGAATGTACAGATTGGGGATTAACATCTGCAAAATGCACCTGCCTCACTATTCACTGTGATTATACACTATACTAAGTACCCCAGTAAAGGAATTTCTTTACACATAAAAGTACGCATAAAAATATGCAATCTAATTCCAAAATGTATTGCTAACAATTGCTAGATTTTATTTCTGACAAAATCTTCACTCATGCAAGTGCTTTTGGATCAACTGAAATTATTCCTTCATGATAATTCAATTAGGATTCGTAAATATGCCTTCCACGTACTAAAATACACATTACCAAAGGCAGTTTTTGGAAGGGGAGAGACTGTGACGCCTTAGGAAACATTACATTCTAATTCCAGACTGGGTCTCTAACTCATGGGGGCCATGGTTCAGACTGGATCAGAGGGGATGGCAGTGTGTCTCCGTGTGTGTTTGTGTCTTCCATGACAGTGCAATCCCTGTGCCCCGGACGCTCCAGTACACAAGATACTACTCCTGCTACAATGGGATTAGTGCATGGGGCTTGGCAGAATGTTGTTCCAAGATAGCACCTCTAATATACAAACCCACACACAAACACACACAAACAGTGTCCCAAAGAAACAACAGTCAAGACAAGGGAAATTAGCTTAAACTGGGGATTAGCGGTTTTTAGAGAACAATGTGTTTTGGTTGCGTATTCAATGAATAGAGTTCCAATCCTCTCCGGTATAGAACATTTTCTTCATTTATTAGTGGCAATTGAAACCTTGGTGAATTGCTTTTTGGGCCAAACTTGAAATTAAATTGCTCAAGCGCTAGTATGACTATAATTAGGGTTTGGAATACTTTGATAACTACAAGACTGGCCTGCCTCTTCAGAGCCTCACAATAACTGCGGTAGAGATTTTTTGGCTTCTCAAGCAAAGGGGAGGTCTGATTAGTCTGGCAAACAAACAAACTATAATCAAACTGACATGGAGCGGTTTTTGGCTGGGAGGATGCGACTCATGACTGAACATGGCTGGGCTGAATGCTCTGACACTACTAGAGGTTTGGCTGGCTTCAAATCCTGGAATGGATGGAGGAAGCGTTGATTCTTTCAATGGCCTGGAAAAGGAGACTATAGATACACTTAAGAAAGCAATGAATGGGTACTTCCTATTCACCTATTCACCGGCCTATGAAAGAGGAGGATTTGGAAGAAAAAAGGGCCTCTCTGAGTTCTGTTAGGTCTCTTATCCTGTACAGTTCGCATAAGAGCCTGGATGTTCTTGCGTGCGTGTGTGTTATGTGTGTGGTCTGTGGTTAGCGCTCTACCAGGAACCATTGACCTCCTCAGTACTGCTGACGGAGGACTTGGGCCTTTTGTTGAATGATAAGAGAGCAAAGAGGGAAAAGTGTGTGCCTGCAGCTGTATAAACAATTTGAGGTTATGGACAGCAGCGAATGACCGAGAGCTTCACCTTCGTGAATTTCTTCCCAAAGTAATCAGGGATAGAAGAAACAGTGTCACGCCCCGCCGTCCGATCTCACGCTGATCTTTTGACGGCCTCCGGCTTAACGTGCCGCCGTGGAGCGAGTCTTTGCTCAGTGGTCAGTAGAGGCCTGTTCCTCCTTCCTGCGGAGGATGTTAATTGGATCTGATCTTATCTGATCTCTGTCTGTGATTGCATCACCGTAGATTAATAGCCTGCGATGTATTACAGCTTATGCGATTACTGCCTCTCTCAATCGAATCACACCCCCCCCACCCCCCTTTCTCATTTTCTCTCTACAACTTCCTCTTCCTGTCTCGGGCCCGTGGCTTGCCTGTGCAAAACCCTTTCAACGTAATTCAAATGTTCTCTTCAAACTAACACAATTGACACCGGCGCCTCGTACGTGAACTGCTTTCAGCTCTCTCTCAGGATTATCAGATTATCAGCGTGTTTGTGCCGCTGGGGTCAGAG
>OMKK01013525.1:2284-19619 GCA_900302305.1 Polymixia japonica | reverse complement strand
GGACCGCCCGGTAAACACACATCTATCCATCCAAAATGAGCCAGGGTGATCACATTATCTCAAGGAGCCTTTTAGAATACTAGATTCTAATACGTTTGATTTTATTGTTTTTATTGATGCTGTATAACATTTGATTTGCACACTGCTCCTTTTCATGTAATTCCTCTGCTTATATTTTATAACCTGATCACATTATTTCAAGGAGCCTGTTAGAATGTTAGTTTCTAATACGCTGATTTTTTACTGTAACTTGATCACATTATCTCAAGGAGCCTTTTAGAATACTAGATTCTAATACGTTTGATTTTATTGTTTTTATTGATGCTGTATAACATTTGATTTGCACACTGCTCCTTTTCATGTAATTCCTCTGCTTATATTTTATAACCTGATCACATTATTTCAAGGAGCCTGTTAGAATGTTAGTTTCTAATACGCTGATTTTTTACTGTGTAACTTGATCACATTATCTCAAGGAGCCTTTTAGAATATTAGATTCTAATACGTTTGATTTGATTGTTTTATTGATGCTGTATAACATTTCTTTTCTGTTTCTGCTTTTATTATCATGCTGTTTGTAAACTCTACTGTTGTGAAGCGCTTTGAGCTACAATCCTTGTATGAAAGGCGCTATATAAATAAAGTTTATTATTATTATTATTATTATTATTACTGTACTTGTGCTGTATAATGACAATACATTTGAATCTAATCTAATCTAATCTATATGATACTGTATGGTCTATAGTATATGATATTGTATGGTCTATATGATACTGTATGGTCTATATTATATGATATTGTATGGTCTATATGATACTGTATGGTCTATATTATATGATATTGTATGGTCTATATGATACTGTATGGTCTATATTATATGATATTGTATGGTCTATATGATACTGTATGGTCTATATTATATGATATTGTATGGTCTATATGATACTGTATGGTCTATATTATATGATATTGTATGGTCTATATGATACTGTATGGTCTATATGATACTGTATGGTCTATAGTATATGAAATTGTATGGTCTATAGCAGCCATTCCCAAACTTAAGAATGCCGCGGCCCAATTTGAAATCTGAAAATCTTCTGCGGCCCGCCCAACCCTTTAATAACAACTCTGATCAACACACGAGACTAAGATAAAGTCTTTCCCTATGTATTTTTTATTTCATAAACAGCGCAATTATATGTGATCGGGGACATAAAAACCCTGACCCAAAAAACCCTCCACATACATAGCAGTTTGACGTAAAATGTCTCATCTGAGACAGCTGAAGAGTCGGCTCTCCCCGACGGGAGTCGGCTCCTCTCGTTCGCTACAAAGAATCAGCTCTTAGAGCCGGCTCGTTCCCGAACGACACATCACTAACACAAAGGTCACTGTTGGGCTTCAGTGTCTGTCCAAAAACCCCCAGTGATAAGTATTCAGAGCTGTACTTTCTCCGAACCTTTCGTTTTCGTTTTTGTTTTTTGCTTGTGGATCCACCATCGGTCTCTTTCCTTTTAAGTGTGCCTGATCCTAGCCAACTATCCATTTTGATGCACCAGTTTTAGCAAGCAAACTGACAGACAGTTAAACACCTCAAGTTCATCTCAACATGTACAGGTTTACGTTGATTGTGGTCCAGCTTGGGCTATCAATGTAGTAGTACCAACGTAGTAGTCCATAAGATCCTATCGGTTTATCACAGTGATGATGCATTTTTCAAAGTTTTAAAGAAACATAGAATGAAATGAGTTTTTAAACAGTTTAAAACATTTTTTCAAATGGATGTTTCATTTTCATTAAAATCTTTGTTTTGCCAATGACTTGGCGGCCCAATTCCAATATCTTCCCATAGTTTGGGAATCGCTGGTCTATAGTATATGATACTGTATGGTCTATAGTATATGATACTGTAGCCTATGTGTTACGGTCTGCAGAATAAGTGGACCAAGCCAAACTCCATGTTTAATTGCGTAAAGACACTGTAAAGGTTGGGGTAAAAAGTACAACTGTCTTTGACTTGCAGAAGCTGACTGCATCCTGGCCCAGCTGAAAGATATGCATGAAACACCCGATGTCTTGGTAGCTAGTGTTGTACTTTCAGTTTTCTTCTGAGTTGTTAATTTCAAGTAAAGTAAACACACACACACACACACATGCTTCCACATGCCTGCAGTGGCATGGCATGCAGGAAACTGTCAGGCTCATTTCCTGCAAGTTCTGTCCGTTATTGTTTCCACGGTGAGTTTCTGAGGTTAGAGTTGGACCATCTTCATACTGCATACTGACATCCTGTCTACCACTGAACCAAGAACATCGGTTATCTCTCAGAGTAAGTAATCAAGAGAATTAGTAGATACATATGATTTTATTGATTTTAAATGTATTTCCTAAGGATCTTCAGTGGTTTTCTTAAGTTCTTAAAGCAATATTTTGCTTTGAAGGAATGTATTTTACTTTACTTTACATTTGTAAGAAGGGTGCTATATAAATGAAGTTTATTATGTTTTATTATTCTCCTTTAGTTTGTGTAGGCTGCTCACATTACATGTTCTATCAAAATGAAATATGATTTTATGTTTATATATCAAATTTCCAAAGAGCCACTATTTTTGAATGCAGTCTATAAGCAGATATAACGAGATATTCATACTGATTTTGTGGATTATATGTTTGAAAAGAAGCCAATTTCAGTCAGACCTTAACTATGTCTTCACGTGCTCTGTGTCTTGCTGAAGTTGGATCTCCACCCAACCCTATTGACTAAACAATAGGCTATGATAGATGAAATGAATAACTTTATTTCAACAATGAACACTGTTACACTGTTATATTTTTCTGCATTTCACTCAAACCAGTCTTCAGTGCGTTAGTCAAAATTCCTGTAATCTGTAATCTCTAATCTGATCCTTCACTCTTTTCTATTTAGAGAAAAGGATAAATCGTAATATGCCAGGTAGGCAATACAATTTAGAGGTAACACTTTGCTCCTTTGTGACTTGTGGCTCCCTCTTGTGTTCTTAAGGTGCCACTACACCTTTCCCCTTCTGAGACCCACCCTGCTTGCTTGAAGAGCTTGTAGATCGAACATTAAAATGGCAATTGGAAAGAGACAGTAATGTGAAAAACGAAAATGGTCATTTTACTTTTTGGATTTGACTTTCCATTTTCCATTTTCTTTTAAATATTTTCTTTTTCTATTTTCTATTTTAATTTTCACTTTTACATTTAATTGTGGCATGATCATTCCTAGTGCTACAGTAAAAAAATAAAGTATTTATCATTTAATGATTACATTTTAATTCTAACCCAAACAATCCTCTATAGCATTGTGCCATTTGCAATTTAATTTCAACATTCTCATGCTGTTTCCCTGCCAAAATTAAATAGCAATGGTTTTGCATTTACATTTCATGGTTTATGATCTCGCAGTCATTCTCTCAAAGCGGGAACAGTTGTAATTACCCCTACATGAGAAAATCTAACAGGTCATGATTTGAAGCTAAAACAATGGATATTTTTCAGCAAATCTTACACGATTAATGTTACAAACTATTTTATGAACTTTAAAACAATCGACTCTGATACCAAACAGTGCATAATCCGCTCCTTTTCTTTTCAGGTGTAAAAGCTGAAGGTAAGTAAAGTAAACCACAGCTTCTGGTTTTGCTGTCATTGAACGAACATTTAGCGGTTATCAAAACATTTTAGCCAGAATTATTCTTTACGTTTGCTTGAAATTGGACAGTTAAAATGACATAAAAAGCAGCAGACAACATGAATATTCATCTTTTTCAGTCATGCTTGAGCTGACATGTATGCCTTACTCTTTGCAGCCCATGCAGTTGCAAAAGCAGGTGCAGATGTGTCTGTTGGTGCACCAGGGGCACTGGAGATGATTGACACCTTTGACCGGCCTGGTTGCGCCTATGGTGTTGGAACCTACGCTGGTGCGGGTTCATTTGCACACGCTTTTGAGGATAAACCTGGGCAGCGCATTCCTAAGGCAGGGCTTTATGCTGCGGCAGGGGTGGGAAAAGCCCGTGCTGAATGGGGAGTTTTTGATGCGGAGGCCAATGGTCCAAACGCCAGTGCAGGTATAGGAGCCTCCGCTGCTTCTCTCAGCGCCAGAGCATTTGCCAACGCGGAGGTGGTCAGCGCTTCAGCCTCTGCTGGTCCACTCAAAGCAAAAGTGGGTCTAGCATTAGACACAGGCGCTGGTATTGGTGCGACCGGTGTAGAGGCAAAGTTCCTGGGCACAGGCTTCTCCTTCGGTCGCAGAATGGGCGTGTCTCTCTTGGGAAATAGCCTTGACTTGAACTTGTGGTAAACCTGCCTTATCTGTCAAATCACAGGGCGTTATGTTTTGTTATGCTATCTGCTTTCTGTGTATCTTACATATAAAACCTTGTGTCATGAATCGCACAAGGGAGGTAAAAGATAAGCCTAGTTATAAGTTGGAGGTTCTCATTCCCAGGCTGATCGACTCTAAATCTAAAAACAAAAGGCAAAAACGTAAAGAAAAAGGTAAGCTCAGAGCAATAGAACACAGAGAAAGTAATGAGAGGGTTATAAGAAGTGGAGCAGGGAAAGCAGGGGGATTTAATTCTATTAGGATGTACAATAACACAGGAAGATGCCCATGGAGCAACAGGATTTGGACTTTGCACCAACAAGTCCCCGGATAGTGGACATAGATCTGAAAGAAGACAAGGGACTAAAAGACATTAAGATACTTCATGGACTTGATTATGATGCTACTGAGCAGAGAAGAACCAGACAGGAAAGGACAGACAGACGGATGAGGGGAACGGTAACCGCAGCCTTCCTCAAAAACCATCAAAATCCTTAAAACCATTGCTCGACAGCATACAGTCAGAAGGGAATGAGTATGTTGAATTAAATTTAGAATTGTTCATTTGAAATTAAAATCTATTGCATGTCAGACATGTAAATAAGTCTTGAGGAAATGAAAATTGTTTTGAAGCTTGCATTAAAGTTGAATTACTATGTAACCATCACTATGTATGACGTATATCATTGTTATTATACGTCCTATATATCCAATGTTATTCCTCCTAAATGAGAAGATATTATCATAATCATTATTGTTGATGTATTCATATATTCAATATTGGAATTATTAGGAAAGGTAAAGGGGAAGCCTGAACACTTGGTTGCAACATTTCTAATCTCGCAGCAGTATTTTAACATCACTTAGCTAATTAAGAACAATAAATTTAAGCCCTGAACATCAGTGATTTTTCTGTGTTTTACTGACATCACCACACAAATAAAACAACAATAACTTCTTGGGGGGGAAAAGAAATATCAGTTGAGAACCTAAATCATCAAAGTTTTATTTTCTAAATTAGTTTACAAAACAACCACCTTGGAGTGCACAAAGTACTGCAATGCTTTGAGTAATGCACGTTCTAACAAACTCTCTCACTGTCACACATGCACAGTGTTGTCAAAGTACAATTTATGCTTAGTGTATGCAGTTTTCTGTACCATAAAAACATGGGCAGACACAAACATCTCACAGACAAACACACACAGTGTTTTCTCTTAATTAGGGGCAGTAGATGATAATCATCCATACGCTATATATACCCAATTTTACATCAGGCACATTACACACACATATGTCCTCTCTCAGGGCTGCATGCGGATCGCTCCATCCAGTCTGATGACTTCTCCATTGATCATTGGGTTCTCGGCCAGTGATGTCACCAGGTGGGCAAACTCTGCGGGGTCTCCCAGGCGCGAGGGGAAGGGCACCTGGCGTGCCAGGAATGAGCGCACCTTTTCTGGAAGGCCAGCCAGGAGAGGAGTGGAGAAGAGACCTGGAGAAGGACGAACAGAGACAGAGAGAGAAAAAAAAAAAAACACAGAGGCTTTTATAATTCCATTCATTTTAATAAATAAAAATGTTTATATACATAATGTCAAGTATACCAACCCGGTGCTATGGTGACAACTCTGATGCCCATGGGTGCTAGATCTCTGGCGATGGGTAGGGTCATTCCTACAATGCCACCCTTGGAGGCTGAATATGCAGCTTGGCCCACCTAGAATAAAATGGGGAAAAAACAAACAAACCAAAAAAAACAAACATGAGAGAGTAGTACCGAGTGTGCCTTCAAAGTCTGGCTTTGGAAAATAAAGTATGTTTTCTGTTTTGGTTTTTGGGGTTGAAATACAAGACCCATGGATGGTAGTATGAATAATTGTCTTATCAGTTACAATTCATTCATTCATCTCTTTGTTGTCTGTAGCCTAGGAATGGTGTTTCCCCTTAGTCACCAGCTAACAGGCTAACATTAATTTACTAGTGTATAATCAGCTTACATGATCCTTAAATCCCTTGTTTTGTGAAGCATATGCAGTATGCGGCTTGACACAAACAGCTTACCTGCTGGCATAAGACATACAACTGGATACAAGCAGTCCACCTCTTTTCAAATATCTGTTTATAGCTTTGCCTCTCCTCTCAGCCATTTGAGCATGTCCTGCAAGCCTTTCTCACTGCTCCCAGTTTAAGAAAAATGGATTATGTTCACATTATTGCCATGTCGCCATTATCTATGTTCAGCCTTGCTGGCTAAAATCCCACCTTGTGTGTGCAGTAGGGCTGAACGATATATTGATTTCATATTGATACTGCAATATAAAAAAACACAATATCCATATTGGGAAGACTGCAATATGCGCATTTAAATTTAAAAAAACAACAACATACTACATACATAATGAATAAGAGGAAGTGAGGTTGAGAGGAGTCTGGCAGGTCTACGTGCTTCACTCACCCCCAGACATACCCAGTCTATATAATAGAAGGAGACTGGTCATCTCTGAGAAATCCAGCAGGAGACAGTGTAATCCCATAGTGTTACACCTACTGTACATAGCTGGTAAATGTCTTCCCACAATATACTACTGAAAGAGTTTTAAGCTACATGAAAAGCAAATGTAGATTCTAAACTCAAGATTAGACCTTAAAATGATAATATAAATCTGCAATATATATCGCAACCGTAATATCTGCTAAAAATAATCACAGTATGATATTTTGTCCATACCATTCAGCTCTAGTGCTACCTGGGTGAAATGCACAGTTGGTGTGAAACATGAAAAAACAACAGTTTCCGGTCCTTATTCAGACTGAATCGAGTAAGATCAGTAGTGGAGAATGCCTTTGGGCGCTTGAGAGGGAGATGGATGTTGACGCATGTTGATCAAGAGAATTGACCATGATGTGAAATTTGTCAGCAATGTCATCATCTGTTGTATTTATGTATGTATCTGGGAGCTATTAGTCGAGTTAATGTGCTAGGCTTACACACATTTTCTCTTTAATGACAACATAAGAAGCAACTGGAAGCTGTTGGTGTGTTGCGTTGTGTGCCAGACAGGCCACGGCACGCTTAAACCCTGGCCAGTGGAGACAAGGCATTAGTCCATTCTGTGCTTCACTGTGTTGAATCTGTCTATTGTAAATTACAACCTGATGAAATATGGTGCAATGAGGAATACAAACAAATATAATCTGGTTCTAATTGAACCAATGGCTAAACTGTAAATTAATTCAAAATGTGTGTGTGCACCTGTCCGTCAAAGGCTGCTACACTGGCAGTGTTGATGATGCAACCTCTGTGCCCATCTGCATCAGGTTCGTTCTTCCCCATCTCCCCGACGGCTAGGCGAATCACATTAAAAGTCCCTGCGATGTTCACCTGCAAACACACACACACACACACACAGACAATTTACACATTATCCTCTGGTTAGAAATACATATCCAGCACTGATGCGTTATAAATATGTATCTACCTATATTTGTTTGTGTTTGTCTGCCTTACAGTGATGACGCGCTGGAAGTCTTCCAGGCTGTGTGGGAGGTCCTTCTTAAAGTTGTAGGTCTTGACCGCCACAGCGATGCCAGCACAGTTAACTGCCAGGTCCAGCTTCCCAAACCTTTCTCTGGCCAGAGACACCGCAGACCGCACATCTGCCTCCGATGTCACCTAGACAACGACAAGTTTATAAAATGGGTTTCAGGTGTAGGCTAGTGGGAGGGGCTCAGCATGGTTGAACTTGTCCAGGTTCAAAACCTTTACTTATCCAGGGACAGTAGACAGAAAGGGGGACAGTCTTTGTTGACTCACATCTGCAGGTGCGAAGGCACAGCGGTCGCCAAGGCTGGTTGCTAGTGCATTTCCGTCAGAGGAGGGCAGGTCAAGGATCACAGCAGATGCTCCGTTCTGCACCAGGCGCTCCACAGTGGCCCGGCCCAGCCCAGATGCACCGCCCGTCACCAGGCCCACCATACCCTACTCAGCATACACATGTCCACACAGAATAGACACATCATACACACGTCATACACAGACACAGGGATGGATACAGAGGTAGGACGGAACAGGCATCAGGGCATAGAGGTAAATAAAAAGGAAAAAATGGGTCACTAAGAAAGATGGGTGAAAGGAGGGATAAAACAGCCATGATTAAACCACTAAAAATATACAAACATATACCCAAAACACTGATAAACATGTTAAATGTGGGTAACTATAACAATTCAATTAATGTCTTGCCATTTGAGAATACATGTGGGTAGCGGATCATCCAAATTAGATTATCGTTACGTTAACGTCATTATCGCAATGCAAACGTTGTAGTCTTCAAACCCCCTGTTTAAAACACAATTCGACTAAAGTTCCAATGTCAATGTTACAGACCGGACAGGTTAAACTGAGGACGCTGTGAATTCATTGGTTTCCCGTGGATAACGTTACACAATGAAACTTCTATATAGCACTGTTAAGAAACAAACAAAACATATTTATTACCGCACCATCTTATTTAAACTCTTGTGTATCACCACCACTGAGATTACAAAGTTTAAGTCATGCAATTTGGAGTTCTAATGTGTTTTCTTTTCCTTTCCTCACCTTGACACTGCGAATATTCGCCATGTTCGCGCAGACAGCCTGCAGTTGCGTCACACTCGTCATGCGGAGTGAGAGCGGAAGACCATTTAAGTCCCGCCCACTCGGCTCTCGTTGAACCACTTGGTGAATAGTTTGGAGAACGCCCCGTCCACTCATTGGCTGAGGTGCAGAATAAACATTAAGGATGCCGTCCAGTCGCAGCGACCATCTGGCTCACGAAGGTCAGGTTAGGCGACTACTTGATGCTCTCTGAATTTGACTTATGTCATTGATGCACCAGTTGATCTTGTTTCCACAGTACGAAAGCATACCAGGTACTTTCATTGCTGATGCGTTGCTTTTGGACCTTGACAAAAAAGTCAATACAACAGCATGTAATACTGTAATGCTGCCGTGGGTAAATTGACATAATTTGTCAGCGACATGACCCTTGAAATGTGTTAACACCTCATTGTTCAATTTAAGAAGTGCGTGGGTGCCTATGCAAAACCAAGTCAAAAATCATACTGGCCCAACACCTTGAATGTAGTCGTTTTGGTCTGAACACATAACATAAAAATCATTAACCTTGTGGGCATCGCTGGTAATGTCAACATTTGTTCCTCACATATTAAAGTCCAGTTCTCTTTTCTATTTTCTTTTCCAAAGAAAAAGCCCCCAATATGACAAATGGCCAAGCAAATAGACAACTTTTCAAATGCTTTGAGAAAAACTTTATTATATAAACAATATGCATGCATTACAAAGATATGAATAAAGGGTCAAACAGTATTAGAATCATATAACTTAATCCTCATTGCATTCTGAAGTAGGATAGGGGTTCATGCTTAAAATTGTCACCGTGTCATGTTGTTGCATCACACAAACACAATCAATATCCAAAAGCATGTAAATAGTGAATTCACACATCACAATCCACACCCCACACACTTATCATTGAAAAACCAACCATACACACCTACAATAAGGACCGTCAACCAAGGGAGGGACAGGACGTAGAAGTTTTTATGCAATTCCTAAGTAGGAACACAGGATGTATTCTGCCACAATGTGGAAGGCAGTAAGTTGTATAGTTGCATCTCCAAAATAGGGGCTGTAATATCCCACACCCCACAACAACACAACTTACTACCTCACCACAGCACAGCAATAAACGCATACACATTTGTGTACCAATGTAAGCTGAGGCCAGGTGATACATTTTCATTGTAGTTACATTTGTCTAGCTGTGGGGGGCCAAATGAATGTAAGGCAAACAGTGAACACGAAATCATCAGTCAGATCGTTAATAGTCTGCATTGTCTTCTGATAGGGGTGTGCTGGTGCAAAGCACTGTTTCTGTAGGAGCAGACATTGCACTGTCTGTCATTGCTGGAAGGCAAAGTCTGTCAACAGCTAGAAACAAATGTACATAGAAAGGTATTGCCAACTAAGCAAGGAAAAAAAAGATCTAATGTTCAATGTTCTTTTTTTGCAGTTAAAGTCTGTGTAAAGGACATTCAGCGATTTGTTTCTAAACACATTATACATGTTAGAAATTAATTTATGAAAACATGTGAAAAGGCTGAATCATGTAGTACTGAATTATGCAGTTAGACTGTTTTTTACCATTTTTGTGTTCCGGAATTTCTGGAGCGGGCCTGAAATCATGGCTTAATGACGCACTGGAGCCATACTTAGCATAACCCCTCCCCTAACACTATGTAAAAACTGGAGCGCCTTAGCATCAGTGGTACTCAATCGCAAGTTACTACACTACTTCTGCCTTCAGTGGACACACCCCCAGCGTTTCAGAGCAGAGAACACTGCTTATTTTTTCACGATTTTGACACCCTATTTTATATACTTGCTGATTTTTTATTATTATTCAAATTTGGCTGGGTGGTTAATAACAAATTTTTCTGTGGTGTGACAAACTCAGAACACATTTATTATTGCTTTACACAGACTTTAACATGATTTTGGAGCTCTGGTAGTCACCATCATCAACAGAGACTTTAGTCTCCATGGCACTTGAATACAATAGGGTGATTGGCCAGTAGTCGTGGAAATGCAGGTGATGGTTTGGTTGCCGTGAGAAAGACAGTAGGCTGTATAGTTATCTCCCAGATCTGGTGTGATCCTAAAACTATACAAACTACTACCTCACCCCACAGCGCCCTTCTCTATTGTCCGCAACACTGATATCTTCATTTACTTAACCCAATTCAATACCTTTTTACACAATATCAACTGAAAACATCTGCCATTGTAGAAATCCTTAGGTTTCTCTCCCTCATTTTTTGTTGTAATACAAGTGCATCCTCTACCCCATTTCCTCCTTGGTCTCCTAGACCATCACCCACCAACCCCACTGTGCAACTCCTTCACTAAGCCAGGGTCATCCACACCAAATGGTCCCTTGCCAAGGCGTTAGAGGCCTGCTCGAGAAACAAGTCACCAGCTAAACGCTGACCAACTGCAGAATTGTAAAATAAAGACAGCCTGGCAGGTAAAGATGGCAGAGGATAGAAAAGGGTGAGATGAAAAGCCACAAGAGGGGATGAAAAGGAGAGAGGAAATTAGAGGAGAGGTGAAGGAACCTCAGTAAATTGAGCACATCAATCTTCTTTCCAAGAGGCATCCTGTCCATGATGATGGTCTCTGCCAACTGGCTACCTAAGTAAGGACAACATGCACCATAATGAATCGGAAGTATGTGGCTGGCCCCAGCAATGGCAAACATCAAACTAAGTAACAGAGCATCAATCACTAAAAAATATATCCTATGAATTTAAAGTGGTTAAGCTAGCACGCTAACTTAGATAGCAACACAGATTTGCAAGCTTATTTACTAGCTGGGTTATTTTACTTTATTATTTCCTATCCATTATTAGGACATTACACATTCGATCAATAAAATGTGGATTAAAAGAAGTAGAACTGTCGCTCATGCAAGCTACAGAATTTAGCAATCAACTTAGCAAGCTAAGCTAACACTGCATAACCTGACTGCCTAGCAAGCAGTGTTAGCTGACAGCTAGGAGAAATTGGCGGTTCTCGACCTCCGAGCACCGTAACCACCATGCTGCTAACGTACAATACTATCTCATACATAGATACATCACTATCGAAGTCATCTGCAAAAGGGTGCGCTTCTCAACCCTCGTCTCGCTAGTCCCAGTGCGAGTCGGTGGGGTTACCTCAAGCTTTCCACCACCCCAGGTGGTTCCCCGTATCATCCTCGCCATCTTTCCTGCTGAAACGGGTGTGTGGTCGCTGATGCGCAAACATCTCGAGATTTACAGATCTCCGGAGCGCGCCTAGAACGAGATTTCAGATGCAGTCTCCCCTCTAGCCACAGATCTACAATCAGGCAGGATCTAACACTTCACGGTTGAGTGACACTAATTATTTGCCCAATAGCTGCACAACATCAGAGGAAGGCGACGCAGACTCTGGGATGGAATTATATATTCGTGAGATTTTGCTTATTCTTCCTGGATGTTGTGTTTGTGGTCAAGTCAGTAATTTGTCACCCTACAATCTACCATCTCAATTCTTTAAAAATGAAGACTTAAAATTGACAAACAAAACAGACGACAGACACAAGAGAAATCATTTTTTTACTAAAAGAATAAATTTTATTTCAGCACTGTAAGTCATTTCCCAACCGGTACAAACATGACTGCCATCTTTGTCTCTTTCTGAGCCATTCCTCCCCTCCCTCTGTGAGATCAGACCACCAACAGCCAGACGAATAAAAAAAAATCTTGCTTCTTCTTGTCTTTCCACAAACAGTCTGGTGCTTCCATAATGCTAACAATGATGACAAATGATACCAACCATAATCATAACAGCAATAATGATGATAATAATTCTATAATAATATGAATCGGTTTTTTTAACCCTTTTCGCTGCACAGGTAGTTTTGGGTGGCCCTGGTTATTGAAGTACATGCATCGGTACACATGTTGAAGGCATGATGGACCAACGTTACAACAAATGGCTCACAATGATCAACTTGAGCCCCATAGTGGGGTACATCCAGGCAGGGGGGTTAGACTCGAGCTTAGGGGGCTGTTGAGAAGGGATAGGGGGTGGCAGTGTAGAGAGACAGACAGTGTAGGGAGCCTTATTCAAATGGGACATGTGTGAGACAGCTGCAGAAATAACAGAACAGTTACAACACAGATCTGACATTTCCATTCCATATTCTGTATGACAAACTTTTGTTTCAGGTCTTCTACAATACAACATAATACATTTTTATTCTGGGCCATTTGGTTCTGTTAACATTGTCAAGCTCTTCTGAAAAGCACCCCTTCAGGTAGACAGGGAGGCAGTGTGCTTTTACCTCTGGGGACAACACTATGTGTATTTTAGCAGTGTCATGAAGAGGGTGAATTTGCCCCCAAGACGCTTAAACTAAGATCAGCTTTACCCTTTCCCTCTGCATAGTAGACTTAGGAGAAAAAACAGAATCCTATGGATGTTAAAAGCAAGCTCAAAGACAATGCACTTGCTCAAAACAGGAATACAAGTCACTGGTATAAAGTAAATAATTTTCTTTGTTTTAGATGGATGTCAACATACTAGTCGCATTAAAAAGGGTGGACTTCCTTAGAGTCCACCTTTTATGTGAGGACTATTGAAAGGTAAACCAATCTCAGATCTGTGTTTTGGGGGACATTTCAGCCCATGTTGTTCTCACCATCACTAGGCTACACTCCCACATAGAAACAGACTCAGCACAACAACATGCTGCACTATGAGTCTGGGGAGTCAATGTAAGTATACGAAGAAGGGTTAAACAATCACAATTCTAGAGGAATGCACAAAAAGAGGCCAAAACTGCCAAATGATTGAAAGAATGTTTGGCAGGTGTCATTCCTTTGTACGTGTTAGTGTTAGATCTGATGTCCGCTTGTGCAGTGGTTCACACAGCCTGAAGTCTGTCAATGAAGAACTTACAAAAGGACGGCGTGAGTAGGCGAGAGGAGCACTGGATTCACCGACAACGCCTACACAAACTCACCACCAATCGCAGCCTCAGGCATCACTTGCACCTTTCACAACTGGCCTTTTGACCACCCTGACTGAAACCTGGCAACTCACATCTCCTCGCCCACTCCGCTCACTGTCCACAAACACACTTCCTCCTCTCCCGTCTGTCTGCGTCTCCACGACAACCACAGTGTAAATATACATAAACTGTAACCTCACATACTTGTCAGATAAATCACACGTGCTGTAATGTCATTATATATATAATCATACTCAGAAAACTCATTACTCGGGGCACACCGTCAGTGTCAGGGAATAAAAGGGCATTATAGGGGGATAGGTGAGGCTATGTGTACTTTGGTTCTCAGGTGTTTAGATGAGATGTTTAGCTGCTTTGTGCAAGGGCGCAGAGTTCAGCTTCCATTGATGAGTCGACCATGAAATTGATATCAGGGATAATATGAGAATCAAACATAGTGCAGACGACGATTTTCAATTGAAACGGGCAATACTTACTTACGTACATAATAACGGTGAAGTGGTCTAAAGATGCCATATAAAATACAGGTAAGGAAAATCGCAATCATTACAGTTCAAATCTCTAGGTTGGCTAAGCGTATTTCAGTACTAACTGAAGCAATGGTAGAAGGATTAGATTAGATAACATTAAAAATAGTAAGAAAACACATTTGCACAATTGAATAAAACAGTTTTGATTTTTTTTCCTTTTTTTCCCAGACTCTGGCTAGATACATACAGAAACTGATTATCAATGTTAATATAACCTTTACTGTTAGTTGGGTTGATTAAGGGGCGGGGCAGCCCAAAGAGAGAGAGAAAACAGCCAATAGAAATGGTCCTAGGGCTGAAGGACAGGCAAAGAGAGGGGATGATGAGTGAAACACGAGAACTGAAAGAGCAGGGGTTGTTGGGAGGGCTACCTGTGTGTAAATCTGAGTATTTGGATGTGACTGCATTTAATATTTGACTGAATCAGTAAGCATGGATGAAACTGTCCAGTCTTGTGTGTGTGCATGTGAGTGGGTGTTTTAATGTGTGTATTCTATGAGGGAGAGGAACTAAGGGAGAATGGAAGGCAGAGAGAATAGGTAAAAGAACAGTGGGGTTGAGAGGGCAGGGATATATGGAAGAAAAAGTGGCATAGAGCAGGAGGTTAGGATAACAAGCATAAAAATCACTGATTCAAATATCTAAAAAACTAAAACAGACGAGGACAAAAGAGGGACACTACATAATGTATTGTGTTGACTTTTTTTATCCATACTAGCTAGTGTGTAACTCAGGGTATAACATCTATGTATCTGTGTGTGTATGTATGAGCGTGTATGTTTTGGTTTGTGTGTGTCTACATGGCTATGTTTTTGTGTCTGACACCTCTAAAATGTGTTCTTATCTGTCCATGCAAGCTTTAATGTGGCTTTTTTTTTTTTTTTTAATAGTCAGTAGGATGTGTTACCAAATGATCTCTGATGAACCGACAATCACTCCACTGGGAACTGAAACTGCACAAAATCACTTCAGCACGAAAGCAGAGAGAATGCTGCTGGTAACAAACGCAACTGAATAAGTGTCTGTCTTTTGTTTGTATGTATGTCTGTGTACGTGTGTGAATATGTGTGTGTATGTTCAAAATTCTTCGTATCTGGCGAGCGAATCAAGAGAGGGCATCGTCAACCAGATCACACTCTGGCTCGCCTCAGAAATTCCTTCTCCTTACAATGTACTGTTGCGATACACATACTTGCACTAATGTCAAAAGTTGAAAGCAGTTAAGTATATGACTCCTAGTAATTCTAGACTTAGTATTTCGGCCAGTGGTGCTATATTCTCTAGCCTAGTCTTGGTGTCCGTGTATTACAGTCTTGTGTAGAGTCCGACGCTGTTACCTACTCTTAACCTAAAAACACCTACAACGTTCTTCATCATATGCTTAATCCCTACCAATAACGGCTAATAATTCCAAACCTTTGATTTCACTTGGTGTTGGTGTAAGAGACAGTGGCAAGGCCCAGCCCTGTGATGAGTGTAGGCCTACACTCATCGCTGGGTCAACTGACAGCGTTTCACTGTAATGGTTGAGTTCGTAACGGAGGGGATGTCTGACGCGACTACAATAACACTTACATAGTCGGGTGTTTTTTTTCCTTCAAAACGCCATATTTGTACGTTTTTTCCAATGTCGTGTTTGTGGCACATGATATAGAGCATAAGTCATCAACATAGTAAGAAAATAAGGTGCTTCTTGTTGACTTGCCTTTTTTTTTTATAACATCATGAGTTCATGTCAACCTTTCTCAGATATTGGTTTCTAAAAAAGAGAATGTTTATGGTCAGCATCTCTCAGTCAGTATCTATCCATCTACTGCTTTTAAATTTGCAATTGTGCTACAATTAATAAAGTAAATACTTGTATTTTCTTTGCCAGATGAAACCTGCTTTTGGGGACACATCTCATCCTCTGCAAACATAAGTGCTCTAATAAAAGAATTTAGAATCTTAGAAGTCTCAGATTGTGAGTGGAACACTTGAAGCCACCATGTGGCCTTCCTCTCCTAGTCATATGACACAATGTTCCAACCCCCAAAGCTCTACCTTGAGTGGCTGAGGCATTTTAAGGGGAGGTAAGTGTTTCCTGTTGGTCTTTAAAATAACACACCGGAGCTCTGCTGGGCAAGGGCTCTTGGTGTAGGGCTATCACCGCGACAACGGCTAGTCAATCACCACCAGAGGGTGGGGGGGGAGGGATCTTTGAGGCATTGCTGCCACACCCCTTTGTTATCATTAGCCAGCCAGCTCACTGGGCTGGCCTTGCTGAAATACGCTTTGGGATTCCTTTGTCCAAAACATTTACGGTTCCCAATAACTACTTGGAGAATAGGGAGTCATTGGAGATTCATTGCAAAGTGTAACTAGATTCTTGTATGAATGTGTGAGGACAATCTGAAGGGAATCCTGCCAGTTAGCAGTTACCCTAACCCTCACCATTCATTTCCATATTTTCACTGGGCAGCATGATTCTTTCTTTTTGGCCTTAACTCTAGAAGGTGCCTCAGAGATTTTCCATTTTTTTTCACCTGGTAGAGGACTGTCCAGTGTGGTTTTACGTTTTTAAAACAAAGTGCTTCTTCATCTGAAACCACTCTGTTCACATTCTGACGTCTCTCAAATAGATCTCTACCATAAAATGTAGTTCTACAAGTCATAATGATTTAGTCAGACGCAGGGGACACCCCTTAAAGACTGTCAAGTCGACCGTATAAGGGGGTTTTTGTAATTCATTACAATAAAATACAACAATAAGTGCTCTCTGTTGGGATATACAATCAAAGCTTTTGGAAGAAGGGGCAAGGGGCTGGGAAGATATAATA
>OMKK01013523.1:5335-21232 GCA_900302305.1 Polymixia japonica | reverse complement strand
GGTGGGGGGTGGTGAGACGGGCGGAGGGGAAGATGCGTGGGCGGAGGAGAGAGGAGAGAGAGAGGGCAGTAGTGACGCCCCCGCTGTGTGTTTGGTCGCGGTGTCCGTGTTCGCATATTCCCTCGGCACTTACGAGACACGGGGGAATCCTGCAATGCAAGCTGTCGGTATAATAAACAACTCGGCGGTGTTTCTGAGGAGATGGCCGCTGTCCCCGTCGGAGGTCCTAATTGTTTCCGATGTCATAATGCTCTCAGTAGAGACGTGCAACAACAACAACAACAATATAGCCCCGTTTGCCTGGGAAGGTTTTGAGGCCAACTCTTCATATTCGATCACCTCTATCTACCGTAGATGATTGTCAGGGGTCATTGATTTCTCTCTGTACTTAACAGCCACATTGCAATTGATTAGGCTGAACCGCAATCATATCGATTGCATTTAAAAAAATTTCGGACAGCTTGTAAAACGGGTTTGTTTTAAAAAGGACAAGACCCTTATGTACGGGAACACTTAACAAATAACTCACATATTTTAAATGTCACAATTTTGGAATCTAGTGATGAATCGCTTTACTTGTTAACAATGTGTGCAGAGGCAACACAACAAACTACGCTTGGCAACTGGGTTGTTCATGACGAGATTTATTCCAGTGATACATGAAGTATGTATGACTGAGATGGCAGTTAGATATGACTATGATGTTATGAATGCTAACAAGCAATGGCCGGAGAAAATGTCAAAGCTGGGAAAGTTACACGAGTGTGTGTGTGTGTGAGCTGTAGTGACTGCTGAGAGACAACTTTCAGCAGGGAATAAATTGACTGACATGCACAGCTGTTGTGCCATCGTTTTGAGTGATGGTGTTTGTCAGGGAACGGGAACTCTTGAACTTTAATTTAGAAGTTCAAGAGTTCAGGAAGTCGCTGTATCCAATCCTTTTATTCCTTTTTTTTTTATTATGTATGGGGCTGGGGGTCAACGCTATCAAAAACAAACCATAGTAAACTAATTTAGTCCAAATGAGCAATAATATTTTTCCTTTGATAGGTTCTTATTGCTAATGGCAAACATGCAAAATCACTTATCATTAAAAGACATGATGCAGAACGGGTATATATATACAGTATATATGTGTGTGTGTGTGTGTGTGTGTGTGTGTTGGGTCATTGTTGTAATTGCTAATTAGGGAAGTATTGCTGTTTGGACTTGGCTGTCATCACATCAGATATTCAGTGCAGTCAAAGTTGGCCTGCTGTTCATGACCTCATCAAGGCCCAATTATGAGAAGCTGCTAAGGCCAAAACTGAATCCTTCACTAGCACATACATATATACTGGAACTAAGCACTTGCACATACATGTATACATGTATACATAGCACATAATATATACATAATATATACATATACATACATATTATATACATGTGTGTGGTTGAGTATGTATGTATCTGGAAGACACCTTACGTTAACTGGAAGTTGCTACCACAAGGTGGCCCTACGGCAATGATGACTGCTCATCAAGGTGCAGACCAGCAGCAGACATGAAGAATGTGCATGTCATTTTAATTGTTTTGATTAGCTTCCAAGTCCATCTCTTAAACGGCAATAGAGGCTTTGTTATTATTTTTTCCCAAAGTTTATTAAGATGCATCGAGAGCACAGAGAATGATACAGGCAGCCTTGAGAGAAATTTCAGATTGCTTGATGATTACACCCGAGCCCTTGGTTCAATCGTGTCTGCTACTCGTAGCCTATGGGAAGGTGGGCGTGAGGCTAGAGAGAGCCTTGTAATTTTAGAGTCTCTCTATAGATGTTTACATAAAATATTAAAGGAACATGCCAACATTTTGGGAAATACACTTATTTGCTGTCTTACCCAGAGTCAAACGAGGAGATTGATATCAATTTCATCTCTGAGTCCAGTACAAAATAGGTCCAGACCTAAGTGCTTCTAAAACAACAATGTCTTGTTTTTACACTCTTATTTCTACACTTGTTAAATATACTAGACACAACATGTAATCAAGACGGCTTTGGAGTTGTTGGAAGGTGCATTTCTTCACTTTTGATGGAGCAGGGCTCGTTAACCCACCAGCATTCAGTCTTTATGCTAAGCTAGGTTAGCATGTACCCTGAGCTATCTTTGTACTGGACGCACAGAGATGAAATTGATATCAATGTCCTCCTCTGACTCTGGGTAAAAGTAAATATTTCCCAAAATGTTGGCGTGTTCCTTTAAGTCGATTCAACGCCCGCCGAAGACCAGGAAACCTGCCTCTCCCCAGTACTGCCAACGTGCCCTAATGGCCTTCTAGGTCAGCCACGATATAATATCACATCTGTACAAATTCACCACTGCATGAGTCTGGGATTGAACAATTGGCAAGGCACGGCTAATTTTCTTTGTATTGGCCACAGGACTCTGTTTAGACACAGGTAACGCATTGGTGTCCGACCTCTGGAGTACACATCATTGTCTAACAACCACCTGACGACAGTTATCAGACAAATTTTACAGAATACACCGAATGCTGGTGAAAGATACATTTTTGGTAGTTTGAGGTCTCGTGATTTACGTGTTCAGCAATGGCGGGTACGTCAAATCCTTCAGGAGATTGACCCCATCAGCCGATCTCTAAGGCAAAATCATGCAATTCATCTGAGGATTTACAACGTGGAAACTCCCAATTGTTGGCCGTTGCTGTCTTTGAATAATAACACTTCCCTGCTCGATTCCAGTCCAGACGTAAAAATTTGACCAAAATGGAACCAAAAAAACAACAATTATGTGGCCTTTGTCTCAAGTGACCACAGCTGCCACCACTTACATTGAACCCTCCGCCTCTCCCATAATCCCTGGTCTCCGTCTATCGTGCCCTCCCCAGTATCTCTCCTCCCCTAGGCAGAGCATGAGGACATCTAGGCCACCAGTGCCGTTAATCTCTGCTAGTTAAATGCTCTTGTATGGCCCTGAGCAATAGCAGTCAACCATCCCCTCCTTTCTGCTTTACTTGCTCTCTTGGGAATCTGTTCAGCCCTGTATTAATGTGTTACATGAGGGAAAAGAAAGCTCTATTTCAAGGCAAGAGTCTTTAAGCCTGTTTAGTATTACTAAGCTGCGCTAATTGTTGGATTGGAATTGTTTGTTGTCGTGCTGTAGCTTGTGCAGTTCTAGATGAATGGATTCAGTCTCCATTCTCCCCGTTACACATTCCATATTAAATAGTAACAACGTGCATTATGGGATGTACAGTATCACCACAGCCTCCCCTAAATCTGCGACAATGCACTGAAGAGCCAATAAAATGTTCAGCGACAAATTACCAAATTTCTGTATGAGGAAAAAGCGCAACAAAGAGGATGCTGTATTTGTTGTAATGCCTCTCTCCATCCCCAAACACGTCCATCAAATCACTTAACAATTTCTACGCTTGTCCCAACCGATGAATACGACGGCAGATTCCACACACTTAACAGCACGCACTTAATGAGAAGTCATGTTTTATGTCACCATAAATTCATCACCCCATAGACCTAACCATAGGGGATGCGATAGAAGGTGTCACTAAATGTCTTTTAAATGACACAACAATTTCTGTCCTTCACTTCCTTCAGGTGGGGACCCCCGCGTAGCGGTGGAAATGGAATCTACCACCGACTGTGTTGAAGGCCAGACACTCTTGGCTTTGGCCTTCAGTAGTGGATATGCTTTAACAACCTCCCCGGTGTAGCTTAAAAGACGTGTTTCATCAACAACCGCGGTAGCAAATTGCGGCAAACGACAGGGTTGCTTGATCTCGCCAACGCAATAGTTTCACATGGAGAACATTCTCTCCGGTAATGGATTGCTTACAAACAGAGATAACGCCGCGGAAATGTGTGAAGGAGTAAATTAGGGCACAATAACTAGTGATGGTGGCTTGAAACGTCCAATATGTTTGATATCATTTGTGTTCCCTTTTTGAATCAAAACTAAAACTTACCAAACAGTGAAATAGTTTTACCTGACAGACCTTAATTACAAGTATGTATGTACGACACCCTTGACCTTCACTGTAATTGCTTTTTTCAGATTCCCGGTGGAACAAAATCAATGACTGGCACTGTACATTTCCGCGGTACAGTATGATGGCTTAATGATATTCTCGTCATTGCTTTACCTTATGTCAAAAGCAAGGCTGTATTGTAAACAAGACATCAGAAAGATGGACAAAATAAATGACTTGCTAGTGTGCGCTAGTAGTCCCTTAAAAGCACTCTCGCTGTGAAAAAATAGCGCCTCAAAGCAAAACTGTCTCTACTATCAGCGGAAATTACACACACCCTGACAGAGAAATTACTGTACCAGCAGGTTGGAAAAAAAAACATTTAATTTCATGACAGCTTATTTTAATTATGTCTCCCCCTACCACTTACCCTCCATGAATTGGTTATGACCACATTAGGCTATAGCATTGCATTAAAGTTTGAACTTACACGTCCTCCGCGTTTTCTTCATTATATGTAGGAAGCCGAGTTTTCTCATTACAGTGAGTTAGTCACAGCCACTTTCAGTTAGCACAGCTGCCATAGGAGGAAGAGTTTTATCATCACATTGTATTATATAAGATTGACTGCAGGGTGATGGGTAAGAATTAAAAAAAAACCCCCACTCAGGCTATCAGCTCCTGCGTCTAAAATGGAGGAATCCTGCATAGGGGCGGTCACGGGGCTAGAACCATTCAAATAGGCCAAAAGTGCTGATGCGTCGTGTTTACCTCGTGGTAATGGATTTGTTTGCTGCCCAAACCCCCTCCTGTCTCCAAGGAATATTGGGGGCTTAGTGCCATTCACTTTCTGCTGCCCTGGCCATTTATTTTGATTAGGGGAATGAAGTTCTCCACAGAACTATACCCAGAATAATTGACACGGTGTCCTTAGAGGTCATAAAAAATTGCCCTGAGTACTTATCCCCACGGTGGAGTGGCAGTGTATGAAAAGATTGCGGCTGAGCGCTGAACTGAAGGTACATTATTGCTTTAGGTTGCAACAAAAACCTGTCGGGGAGCTCGTAAATTATATTTCCTGTTCTGTTTTTCAGGCTTGACAGGATAATTGATGCGTACCCTGAACTTCAAATTGACTTCCACTATATGTTTTAATTTGTTTGTTATTTTTGTTAGCTAGTTTTGAAAGGTCGCTTGTGATGCAAATTGTTTAATTTTAGGCCATAAACCTAAAATTGACTAAACCCCCAGCTCACCATTTAAGAACTTTGTAATTGCTTACAGGTACTGTTTCACGGGAACAAAACAATTCACAACATCAATTTAGAGAAAATGAATCTTATTTGACTTTCTTTCTTGCCAGGCTCCTGTGGAATACTTCATGGGCTAAGTGGAATTACTCTTAACTAAGTAAAACACAGCAGACTCAACATGAGTAAATATGTGTTCACATACTCATGAGGACATGCTAAGAAACCTGCCAGTAGGGGAGCTGCATATTCATACTTTCAACTGCATCTGTTTTTAGTATTACACACTCAACAGCAAACCTGCTATTATCCTTGCCTCGTCATCTCAGTCCCTCTTATTGGGAAGACAGGCACATATGATTTGAAACTGTTTTGGTACTAGACTGAAACCAGTTTTGATTATGAAAAGTGTAAACACTGCGTTCGCCACCTTGCCTTCCCCCGCATGTGCGCTCAGCGATTAGTTTGTGAAAGTGCCCTGACGTGTATCCACTCTCAGATGAAGGGGACTGAGGATGAGGTAACCAGAGGCAGGGGGAGAGAAGGGGAAACAGATGGCTGGTCTACAGAGGTTGAGATCGGAGGGATACTGGCAAGATGCTGAGCTGGAGAAATTAACCTTCCGAGTCTTATACACTGCGGCAACTGTTGGCTCGAACCGGATTCCTGTCTTCCCTGTCTCTCTCCCTCTGTCTAGCTTCACCACTCACCCCATGCACTGACTTCCTGTCTTGTCCAATACCTCACCACGTTTATGTTCTCCCCACCTCTCTCTCTCTCCTTGACTCTTTTCCTTCCCTTGGCGCTCACTTGAAGTAACCCTCTTTCCTAACCCCATCTTGGCTAGCTTTGTAATGACCGTTAAAAGTTACAGCGTTGTATAGTATCATCAATGCAAAAGGGAGAAGATTAACTGAGCATTTCTAGACTCTCTGACAGAATGAAATCACTGCATGACTTAGGAACATGCGCATCTCTCTCCGACATGGCCTCTTACGCAGCGGATCTCCTCTGTAACCGCGACACCCGAAGGTCGGAGCGTCCCTTGGCTTTTGAAGGCGTCCTATTGTGACGTGTGGGCGAACTCAGGTGTAGCGTCAGCGACAGCGTCAGCTGTTATCCGGGCTCGTCACCTCAGATAAGTCGGGACGCGATCATTGTCCTCCTGGTGGGCGTGTCTGTCTCTCCACCCCGGTGGGCGTGTCTGTCTCTCCACCCCGGTGGGCGTGTCTGTCTCTCCACCCCGGTGGGTGTGTCTGTCTCTCCACCCTGGGCTCCGCCCCTTGCAGACCCGCAGCTGCCTGTTGGAGTCGCTGCTCACAGTCGCTCTGCGCTGCGGCCACGGTCCAGTCGAGCCAATCATCCAGGAAGTGCGATGTGTGTGTGTGTGTGTGTGTGTTTACTCAGCTGTTTAGACCTCTCGTTTAATATCAGTGCTGCCGACAACCAGCAGTAACAGTGAACCGGTGACAAGGGTGCGGGCTCTGCTACACACATTCACACCGAGACATGCTTCTGATGTTGTAAATTCTAAAGGTGGAGAAGCTGAGCTGGACTTTGTCCAGTCAATGATTGTTTCCCGTAAAGAATTTGGGTTGAATACACTTTTCCGCCCTATGCTTAAGAAATGTCACTGTAAGGCAAATGTTTAAAATTCAGTTCAAAACGGTTTTATGTGTGCCGAGATCATGTTCTTCAGGGTTTTGGGAGGACATCTCTAAAAATACTACACATAGGGCTAATTCAATAAGGCCCACTCCATATTCACAGCAGGTTTGAAAGACGTTACATGAAGGGATTGTAAAACCAGACATTGTTTTAGGAAGTGACTTAATTATGCCTGAGGAAAAACTCAAACTAAAAAGAGGCTACAGATAGAGGAGGGGAGATCCATGTCAAATATGAATAGAGATGAGCTCTTCATTTGAGATTGAAGAGGGTATCATGTTTTAGAGATGACTAAAGCAGCTTTCTCTCTATGAAGGCTGTATAATGTCTTAGGGTTTCAAGTTCATAGTGATTCAGCCTTAAACAGCTTTCATTTATAGCTATCGTTGATCTACAAATTTGCCTCTTTAGCCATTGAAGTCTATATTGGATTTTCTGCAATTTTGAATTCCCTGGAAAAAAAAAAGTTCCCGGCCAATATGTGCCAAACTTGCTAGAGTGCATTCGTTGGCTGATGTACAGATCTGGCAAATCTTTTCATATATATGGACAACAACATGGCCGATATTAACCCTGGACAATCACAAAATTGGTCACAATTCCATAACACTGTTGACTCATCATACTTGTTGGTCCAAATGATCAATATTCTCCAACAACTATATTCAGGCCACATTAAAACTATTAGAATGTTGGAAATACTGGCTTCACACCAATACCAAAAATGTGAATCTTGAAATATTGGTGTTTGGTAATTGATGCATTTTTGCATTGTGTATCACACAATGGCATCTTACAGTAAATGTAGCCAAATGGTTTTAGCCATTCACAGTAACTTGATACAGGGATGGATGCATATCGATTATATTCAGTCAAAATGTCTTTGTATGGATGTTCTTATCACTATGAAACTTCCTGTGCTGTGTCAAATCTTTGAACATACAGGTCTTGAACCTCAAGACGGCATCACATTGCTTACTGGCTTGAAACATGGAATGGCTGCTTGTGTTCCATAAGCATGTTGACTTTCATGATGTGGAACGCTTGTGTCTGTTATTAAATTAAATCATTTTGAAGTTGTACAACAAAGTCATTCAGTTAATAAATATAAGAGAATAAAGAAAAAGAGATTGGGAGGGTAAATACTGTATCTTTGTAAAGTAGTATTAGTTAATCGTATGCCAACAAAGACACAGAGGATTAAGGAAATGACTGTAGGTTGTAGAGGCTACTAGCATCAGACTGTGTACTTGAGTATTATTATGTAAGGAATAATGCCTGACGAGGTGTACGTTAAACATGACGGACAAGAACAACCCAACGCGAACACAATCAGTCCCAGCTAAGTCAGCCAGCTAACTTGAGCTAATGCTTTAATGGGATTTCCCAAACTGAATAAATACCACACATACCTGTATAAACACACAACTGCTTTGTATCTTGTTGTAACTAAGATATTTGTTGGAAAAAAATATTTTCATACATAGATGTTACTCCTACAATAACATATTTTAAAAGCCTTTTAAGATGGCAGCATGATGATTAAACTCAAATGCTTTTTTCCCCCATTGGGTTCTGGATTGATGCAGAAAATAAGCTCTGTGGCAAACAAAAGCCTATTATATTCACACGTTTTGTTCAGCAAGGTAATCTTCTCAAATGATCACTTTTAAGATTCTTGAAGCATAATTGCAATCAATATAATGTTTTTGAGGCACATGAGCTTCAACATTCACAAGTGAGATATTTACAGATGTATTTTATCATTTTATCGTTTAACAAAACGTAGCATATCTCTTAAGGTTGTTTTAACCACAGACCTTATTTCATGGATCTAATCAAAACCCAATGGGGAAAAAACATTAGAGTTTTCACTTCCTGGTTTTAGGACTCAATCTATTAGGGCCCTTTTATATATCATGAGTGTTCCTTATCCCACCCACAGCACCTGACAACAAAGCAGCACGGTGCCCTAGCCTTTGTTTGGAGATGTTTCATATCAAATTTAGAACAAGGAATACGAAGCACCGAGGGAGTGAGGCAAGCTGTCGTTTAAAAAAAAAAAAAAAAAAGTGGGAGGAAAAAAGGATTAATGAGAAATGACTTGCGTGCGGTGTTGTGACTGGCTGGTTGGTTTCATCATTCTGCAGAAACTGCTGAGAAACGAGGATGTAACATCTGCTCAACATATCTGAAGTGCAGTCTTCAGTGAAAAATAAAAGATGATGACAGTAGGAGTTAGTTATTTTGTTGTATTCTCATCTATTCTGAAGCAGACATCTGCATTGGCATGATTGCCCAGAGAAATTTAGACAACCAATTTGGACAATTTCCGTTTAATTGTGGGAAACAAGACGAAGCGATAATTGCTCTCGCCGAGCAGCGCTGCATTAACATTTTCTCTACATGTCATATGCAATTATTTATGAGCGGTAATACGTTAAGCCTTTAGCGTTTTTTTTAAAGTTTTTTTTTACTTTTTAGAAGAATATATTATTCGTTAACGTTTTGTCTTTCAATCTACAGTTGCTGGGGAGTTACAGTATGTCATGAACAGTTACAGGAAAAATGATGGTATGACATCTCTAACAGTACATACGTATTCATTATTAGTGTGGCTTGATAGGTTTGTGCTTTTTCATTTAAGCAGTGGTTTGACTGCTCTGGGAGAAGCAAAATTGGTTATGTTCAAATTTAAGGGTGCGTTCATTCAAACAAAGATCAACTGCACATTATCCAGGTCAGCAGCAGATCTGCAATATGTGCTGCACATCATCTCTACAGTTCTTGTAATATGTCATTGTACTTGACAGATAATCTATACAACTCTATTTTCTGTGTAAGACACAGAGGTACCTTGAAATTTATTACATTTCAACAGTGCTATGATCTGCTATTGTAGAAAATGTAACATTTTGTAAACTTGTGAGATCATCAGAGCTTTTCTTTCTAAACTCACAAGTTATTCATCTCAGGCCCATGAATGATGAATGTAGTGTCAGACAGCTTCCATTATCTATAGTGTTGGTTGACATTTTCTTATCAGGTGAATAGACCATATTCTGATTCAGTTATCACAAACCTAACTCGAATAACTTCTCCATGCAGGCAGTTATTGAGCTCCAAACAGTCCCCTCATTCAGAAAGTGCCAAGAAATCTGAACTTTAGGTGGTCATAGTGGCTTTTGCAACAGTACAGGTACACAAAGGGTTAAGCAGGAAACAAAGGGAGTAACATAGTAGCAGGGTACAGACTCGTCATCCCGGCTCATAGGTTCCCATCAAATCAACATACAGTATCTCTAGCTTCCTGTTGAACAAAAGCGAAACAACCTTGTATTTTCTAAAGCTTGCCTTGATGTTATTATGACTATTATTTTTGCATACTTGGCTATACCTGCCCTCAGCCGACTGTAATTGTCTACAAATTGATAACTTTATAATCTGAACATGCACAGACAGCTCTGCTAGCATCACTAGCATGTTTGTTGTACCCCACAAGTACCCAGATGGCCCATTTATATTTATTGGGATGCACATCACAGAGCAACAACAATACACAACCATCAGAGTAACCAGCAGTAAATTTGCAGGTCTTTGTTTTAGCGATGTGTAAAGATGAAATAGTAGATATTTATGGGGCTGATGGCAACTATACAGTTGTAACAGCTACGCCTGTGTAAATGTACTATGATGATAACAATTAATTCGTTTTACAACGTGTCCAGTGTATCCCACAGGGAGGCACTGCTGAAGTACAAAGATTTGTAGAGTTTAAATCTGCATTTAACTAAAAAGTTTTCAGCAAAAAGCCTCATTCAGAAGACATTTCCTTGGACGTGTTGTGTCTCTGATATTGTTGCTGGCCACTGTCAAAAAAAAAAAGAAGCAAATGTTGTGACACCTAATTAAAGCAAGTATTGCAATGGGTTTATGGGAATTACAGCTGCACCCTTTTCGTAAAAATAACAAATTAATTAAATAATTAAATAAAAAATACACGGGCAGGCTTTAAAACATTTTTTTTTTCAGCTGCTAAGGGTCTTTTTTGTATCAGCTGTAGGTCACAACAGTAGCAGCAGTGGGAATCCATCAACTTTTCCTTCGATGAGAGAACTATGGATTATATTAAGGACTATAGGACCAGTAGGGGGTAAAATGACCTCATCAGTCTTTTCAAGTCACTGTGAGGTAGAGGGAAACAATCGAGACAGCGGTGCATAACACTGACATTTTTTAATAGAATTCATTTATAACAAATGGAACTTGTGTCAGCAAAGAACTGATTTTCATACAGACTTCTTTCGCCACCAATGTAACCTAGGTAAGAAAATAAAAAGCACTCCTTTCATTCAGAAAAAAAAAACAGTTTACGCTTACAACTAATCAGAGGTAATTGTATGATTTCTTTTTAACAAGCCATTTTTTTACAATTTCATTATTTAATTTTCAGTCTATGCATCCAGACGAGAGATAGATAGAGAGAGCAGAGAACACAACGTTTATTTCTGTTAATGACACTCCAAGCTTGAATGGCGAAGCCACGAGAACAGATGGTGGGGGGGACAGATTTTTCTGAAGTCATCTGCTGGAGTAACCATGGCATCAGAATGGATGCTCTTTTTCGCCACAAACTTTTTTTTTGTCTTTTTTGAGAGTTGATACCTTTTTTGTGTTATTTACATACACACAACGTGAACGTTTAAGGAGATTCTTACAGATGGGTTCAAGTAATATATTATTGGGTTTAGAATCAATAGGGCAGTGCATAGTACAAAGATATAGAAAGTGCAAATCTTCCCACTAGGCCGGCGTAGGCCGTTCTGCAATGTTTCACCATGCATATGAAAAAAAAAAAAAAAAAAGGAAAAGATTGAGATGAGAAAACAATATTGCTGATGTACACAGGCTGTTGAACTAAGTACATAATGTAGCATTGGCCACCAAGACGTTAAATAATAGCACTTTAATATCTCAATGTTATGACTAAAGATGAAAAAAAGAAAGAAGATACATTAGGCAATTGCCAAACATAAGGAATAGCTGCTGGAGTTAAACAAGGGAAACAAAGCACCTGGAATGCACATCCACAAAGCCATCGACGAGGGTCAGGAGACGTTTGAGATGATATCCAAACTAAAGCCTTAACTTAACTGAACTTAACCCCCGATCTCTAACTTTAATGTTAAAAAAAAAGGACATGACATGATTGTCAGGATAACAGAAGTAATATGTTCTTGCTGTTGTGTTTTTCTTAGCTACACATATTAAGCGAGTACTTTTGAACCTAACACATCTAGAAGAGTGCAGGTATGACGACCTGTACTCTGTTCACCCACGTCTGTGTTTTAGTATGATGGCCAATTTGAAATACAAACTATGCTGCAGGTTATTTTGGACAACTTGACCATAGTAACAGTCAGGTAAAAGCTCTTTTACTTTATATTGGGCCATGATACATGCCTTTAGTGATAAGCTGAGTGTTGCTTTAAGTGAGTCTCACTTAATATTTCAAAATGACAATTTCCTGCAAGTCTTGGGAAAAGTGTTTCATCTCACCATTGGCTCTCTATTTAAATTAGATTTATTTTGCAGGAAAAGTAAAAGGGAATACATGCTTTATTTGTGTTTCATTGAGACAGTTATTTGATGCTTAACAATTGGTTTTCTATAGAGGCCAGTGAATTATTATGAGTTGTTTTAATCCTATTCACTCAGCCACAATAAGGCCACAGAAAATGAAAAATAGGAGCTTTGAAATGTTCATATTTGCATATATAATCTCATTATATGACAAATGAATACTAAAGGTAAATAAACTATACAATTACATGTATACTAAATGCCTAGGTTACTTAAAGGATACATTAATGTTAAATGAAATATTATAAAAAAAACAGGCATAAATATAAGGCACTCTAAATGCAAAATGAAAACATGTTATAACCACTGAATGTTATAAAGAACCACAACAAAGTGATGTCTTTGTACTTTGCCCTATTGTATGGAACGGTGCGCGCAGCTGTGTAACCTCTGTTTCTAATTACAAACTGTATGAGTGCTTCCGAATGCACTGGCGATGCTTTGAGTGACACCTGACATTCTCACTCCCACATCGTAATTGCGGGGGAGCAACAATGTCACAACTGAACAAGGTATCCACATAAAACCCTATCTATAATACACCTATTTATTGCACAAGAAAAGATGCACTGAATCAGAACATAATTTTGTCCTACTGATGTGCATTCCAGTGAAAAATCTCTTCATTTCCCCATAGTAGACAGAAATCTCATTGTGGAAGCTTTCATATAGAATCCATATTTCATATATACCCTTATGTATGTACTTTTCCATATATTTATAATATGTTATATTTTTATAATTTGTATACTTTAATAGATAATTCACATATATTTGACAATCTATAGCGTACATATTTATATCTCATCCAATTCATCAGATTCTTTCTTAACACCATTCTAACATGGAAGAACTAAGATAATCTGTAGCAGCAACTTCATACTTTGCTCATCCCTGTTGATTCCACAAAGCCCCAGTTTATCTCATGGGAGTAATTATCGTGTTTTTGAGTATGGACATAAAAGAAAAATACAAACAAACCCTATAACAAAGTTAAATTTGGTAGTGTGAATACCGGACTGCGCACTAAGTGCAACAAAAATGAGCAACAAAGAAAATCATATGGAGCAAATCCCCTGCAAGATAGAGCATACCTTAGAACAGTTCTACATCTTGAAAAACAAATGAAGAAATTAGTGAACAATTACGCAAATACTTTTTATCACTTTTGTCAAGTGATAGGTTTTTGTAAAAAAAAAAGGAAATTCACACAGTTAAAAAAAAACACATATCAGCTGTATAATAAAGTACTAAAAAACTAAATCAATAGGTTTTATTTGTTTTGTATATTATTTTAACATTACCCGCCCCCAAAATTTAGATGATGAACATTGTGACAAAAGGGGTATTTATTTATTATTACTTTAGGTCTGTCCTGCTTTCGTTGTGAACCAAGCATTGTTGTCTTCTTTTTTGATGGGTTGTCTGTATGTACTTGATTGAGAAACAGATTTTTTTTTTCTTTACAGTGTGCATCAAGTTTTTAAGCCATTCTGTGTGCCTCCGATGCCTCTCGTAGTGGTTCGTAATCATCGATGCATTACTCGTTGATGTCATTATTGTCTGTCATTTACTTTTTTGTATTGGTTTCATTCAGTTGTATGAGCCCAGAAATGAATCCTTGAAGCAACAAAAAAAAAAAAAAAAAAGTAATCCCATATGATGCTTCAACAGTCAGGATTCCCTCACTCTCGTGTCAAGGTGAGGTTTTTATTGGGATTGGGAAATACTTGGTCCTCCTGGAATCATCTTTATTCATTTTTTGACATGTCATGTCGCACATCCAACACTTAATGAGTTGTTAGCTAGGAGTTAAGAAGTACTTTCTCAAGCAAGAATTTATGGCTCAGAAGAGAGGCTCGCTGGGTTTTCTTTCCAAAGGGCCCTCTGCTTTTCTCCTGCGATACGGGGGTCTTTTACGTTGCATAGTGATCAAAGCTTCCCAGGTACTCCAAGCCGGCTCTGTAACAGAACTGGTATTGATCCTGGGAAGAAAGAAGAGAGAACTTCAGCTGGCACCACCACTTGGGTTTTCATATTACCTATTCTCCTGCCTCACTTTCTGTTCATCTCGCTTTCCCTATCCACGAGTAGCGCCGTCCCTTTGCCTGTTCCAGCCTCTTTTCTTTTTGCTCTGCTCTGCAATTGCCTTTGCTCAGAAATTAGATAAAAATGCTTAGAAAACGAACGTGCCTCGCAGAAAATTGCTGGCTTCAGCATTTCTGAAGAGCCACTTGAAAGCTATTACTTACCTTTTGTATTGATCCTGAAACAATTTTCCAACAATTTTTCAAAGCATATTTTAAAGGTGCCAAGTAGAATATCTTGTACACATTGATTCTGAGAAACAAAAATGTGTTTTGAAAACTTGAAGATAATGACTAGGTGAGAGGAAAAAACAACTTTGTGCAATAGTTTTGAAGTGGAACAGCAGTGGACAGCGGGGAGAACTACACTCAGCCGCTGAATTAATCATGCTCTTCAACAGAAGCTTGCTTTAGTTAATCTGTTTGGCTCAAGAGGATACTTGGATTCACACCAGCCCTTTGATCAGAGAAATATGCTATAAAATTGGTAGCACTGTGATTGATACCATGTGTAGGATTATGGTGTCCTAAAACTGAAATGGCCGACTTTCTGTCATTAGCTTGGTTGAAAAGGACCAGGGGAGAATGAGAACGCCTCACCTCTGTCTGCACCATAGCTGGTCTCTGTGTCCGTAGCATTTTCACCGTCTGAAAGATATCTACTACACCCTCGTATCTCATCCGTTCCAAGACGATGCTGAGCGTGATGAAAACTCCAGTCCTACCGACACCAGCGCTGTGAGAAAGAGACAAACTTTAAGGGCCAGACAAACCAAAGACTATTTGGCTCTGCCGTTGGATTTTTGAGAATGCGCCAGTATGACAATTGCTAATGAGTGTTGCAGCAGTTCAATATTTGTGTACACCGTTCATCTTGGTGGGATGCTTGATGCTTAACACCACACAGTTCAAAGGTCAAAAGTGACACTTAAAATCAAAACTGCATGCCAATGTATCTGATTACAGAACTCCAAGTGGTGGGCGGGTAGATTCTCGTTGGTGAGGTTGTCATACAGATTTAAAGGCGAGCTCTTACCTACAGTGGACTGAGATAGGCCCATCTTGGCCAAACTGCTCTTTTGTTTTATGTACTTGGCCGATGAAATCGATGAAACCCTCTCCAGATTTTGGCACTCCTTGCTCCGGCCAGTCTGTGAACTGAAACTGCCGTACTGTCCGTGACTGTCCGTCCTGGAAAAAGGGGAGGAGGGAGAGAGAGAGAGAGAGAGAGAGAGAGAGAGAGAGAGAGAGAGAGAGAG
>OMKK01013502.1:26337-40224 GCA_900302305.1 Polymixia japonica | reverse complement strand
CCCCCCCGTGTTCTGTGTAGAGGAATGCAAAGACCTACTGCCACACCCGAATCTAGAGGGTTCTGCTGTCAGCCTCTTTTCCACAGGCGACTCTTGAAAAGTATGTGTCATTTTTATAAAAACGTCAGCGTGTCCGGTTTGGGGGCAATTTGTGTTACTTCACATCGGTGTTACTACTTGCTGCATGTGTTCATAACAACATGTGCGTCACTATGAACATATGCTGTGTAGCTCAGTGGGTGGGGTTGGGGGTTTGATACCCAGTACCATTAGGAAATTTTCAATTTCGACTCTATTGAGAGTCAACGTTTTGACACATTGTTTTCAAGAGCGTACAATCCTTGCCAGCTTTTTCGTCTTTTTAGTTTTTTTAGTTTTTGGTTTCTTAGCTTTTCTGTCAATGTATAGTAGAGGACATTTAGAAGTATTTCAGAACAAAAGTGAAACCTAACTGACAGATTTGGTTTTTTTGACTTAATATACAACGGAAAAATGTGTGGTTTTGTATGATTGTATCTGTAAATACTGTACACATAACCACGTGGGCGTGTCAGAACATACGCGCCAACAAAAGGAAACAACTGCTCTTTTGCAAATGAAGACCTTTTTTATAATATACAGCACTTTGTGTTTTTGTACCGAAGGGCAAAAAATATATATATAGTTGATCAGTATTCATCAGGTTAGCATGTATAGTATTGTATACAACGTCTGTCTGTGGAGAACAAGATCGTCTTGATTCTACGTGTTCTCCTTCCTGTACTCATCTACCCTGCTGAGATCAGAGGCGCCGCGCTTACTCATTTGTTTTTGGGGGGGGGGTTTCTTTGGCAGGTGGGAGTCAGGTCTTTACATTCCTCAAGTGTGTTGTGTGTAAACTTGTGCTTTTGTTTCTCTTGCTCCACAGACTTTGTTGAATAATTCTCAGAGACGCAAACAAAAACCAAATAAGCGGAGGGAAGCATTGTGTCCACAGGGTTGAGGAGAAACGGATTACAAATAGTATGAAAGGATTATGGGAATCTGATTATGGAGAAATTAGTGATGTAATCCACTGCAGTTACTGAAAAATGACACACAGTACCGGGTTATCATGGGTCAGATTAAAGCAAGATTATTAAGACAAACCAGGTGATACATAATATTACAAATTATGTCATAAATATGTTTGATAAAATCTGTGAATATTAAGACATGTTTAGAGAGATAGAAATACCATTTTGGTTACATTCAGATACTTCACACACCTTGAACAATCGTTGAACAGTTCTAGTTGATTAACGCATTTCTGTAAATCCATAAATTGGAATACATTATTTAATTACATATTCTATGGATATTTTAGGCAAGATAATCCAGAAATGACCAGAGGTAATCAGATTACAAAACATGAGTAACCCAGTGGATTATGTTGCTGCTTACAACTTTATGAGAAGTGAAAGTAGCGTTCCTGACCCGGTATGTACGTGCCGATTACTTTGTACTCCCACTAATGAATTTTCTGGCTGCACCCTAGCGTGACTTCCATATTGAATATTTACAGTTTTGCTCCACCTCATTCTTCAGTATGAAACTGCCATACGTGGAGTAGTTTTTAAAGGTGCCGAAAATAAAGGGTGTTGTTCAAATTGTTTGCAGCAGTTATTGGATCTTACTTAAGAATAAATACATTTAAAAAAAAAAAATTGTAAAAAGACAAATTTAGCAACAACAACAAGGGTGGGCCAGAGTTGAACTAAGATTTAGTTTCAAGGAGTCTGTGAGGTACAGTGAGCATAGGTGGGGCCTCCTGGTAGATCAACGGGACGAGACTTATTCATGAACACGTGATGGGTTTGAATCCTAGTAATAATATCTTACATATTAATATACTGTATCTTACCCCACCTCTCTCTCTCTTTTCTACCACTCTATAATACTATAGCATAGGAGCTATCACACGATATCAGTGGCATTGTGATGTAAGGTGTCTAAAAATAGATCCTAAGCGATTCAGAAGCTGGTTCCAGGCAACCTGAAAGAAGGTTGATCAGAAGTCTGAAGTGTAGAAAGCAAGAGTACAGCATCAGTGTAGTGAGTTCCTCTTTATCTGATGAATAAAGCGTTTTTTCTCGAAACTTAGGTGGCTCGCCTACATAGCTGTTGAGATGGGCCAGTCCTGCAGTGACTGAGGACGGATGTTATTTTCAACATATCTGTTGAAATGTGTGGCAGGTCATCTCTGTTGTACACAAGATATTTGATGACAGCAGGTTGTTTTAACATATGAGGGGTTCTACAGTATTTCATGACACTATATGTCCACATTGGGGAAAAATAAAATCCCCTCTATTTTATGATTCAGTATCTCCAAAATCAAGACAATCCAATTTGTAGAACTGTTTTTGAACTAATTTCATCAACTAAGGACTCGTGTTACCTACAGTTGTTTAAAAGGTACTGTAGCACAGTTGCTTTGTTTTTTGTTTTTTTGTTTTATTAATTGTCAATGAATTATTTAGTGAAGGTGTCGTGTTTTTCAAAGCGTACATATATTCTTGATCTAATTTCATTATGGAGAGAACGATTTTTCTCATGTTGTGTTAAAAAGTAACACGATTGTACTTTGTGCTCAAAACAGATAAACAAATCCGTTGAAAATAACACATCCTGAATGGTTGCGAAACATCGCTTTCCTACTCATGTCAGATGCCCCCGTTCAGTGATGTCACTGTGGAACCGGCATGGTAGAAACATCAGAGCCTTCAGCAGACGATTACAGCAATGTGACTGTCAACAAGGCTTAACTGAGCTACTGCTTACTCAATATATTTTACCTTTACTACGGCATCTGTGCAATCCGCTGGGACATGTTCACCCACGTAAACTGTATTTCCTTTGTTTGGATTTTTTACAGTGCAGATGATGTCAACCTATCGTATCACTGATAGTCCATTTACAAACTGGAAAGATAAAAGGCACGCCGACAGTGCGTTTTATCTACAAAGGATATTATGTCCGAGTGTTTGTTGTGAAGGCTCTCTGGGGTAATCACGTGTGTGAAATTACTTATGATAGAGTTTTGATGGTGCTCAGTTTCTCCATGTGTACCTTTAGTGGCCATATACAGGTAGTTGTAGAATAGCGGGCTGTATGAGGACAGGAAGTGGCATTTACATGGGTACCAACGACATGCAGCCCCGAGTGAGGGGATTTTGTATGGAGAAAATTGGCAAAACTGTATTCATTTCCCAAGTTAATTTTTTAAGAATTCAAAAAATGCACACGGTTAAACCCCAGATACTGTGCTTAAGTAGAGTGGAGGAAGAAAGGCTACCTTTCATTGAGAATACTGGAGTAAATGAATCTTTAAATCTTAATGACAGTGTTGAGTCCTCTCCGGCGTTCGGTTTAAAAGGCATTCTTTTGTTTTGTATGTTATCATTGATGAGATGTCAAACCAACAAGGATTCAGGATCATTTTGCATCTTGCTTCAGGCAGCAACATGCTCTATTAGTTACAGAGACCCTCCCTTAACTGGAATATCACAGATTTGATCTGATTTGATCCTGTTTGGTGTTGTTTGGTGATGTTCAAGCGAACAAGACACTAAATCTGCTCACTTGGTGTAACTTGCTGTATAAGAGCATCAGCTTAATACCTAGAATATTAACGTAATTGCTCTTGCTTTAAAGTAATTAATCTTTATTTTATATATCCAACCAAATGACTCGGTCACTATCCACAACATTAGCAGGGTTCAGTGGAGGTCAGGCTTGCTGACAACCAGCGGCACCCAAGATTAAGTTCGCTACCTCTGCTTTTCTCAGCTTGTTACTGTGCAGTTAGACTGCAGAGAGGCGGTTTGATCTGAGGATCTGACAGGCTGGAGGCCTGGAAAATGGTATTTTGTTGGACAGATCATTAGACCATCTAAACTGAGCAGTAGGTCACCTCAGGTCACGGATACACTGCAAAAAAAGACTCACCCTCAAAAGTTGTTGAATATTTTAACAAGGTTTAAAGTTGTTCTTATTATAAAACGAGTGAGATCGTGCAGTGGTGAAGATGTGGAAATGATCTCACCCTATTGGAAAATGTACTTGCTTGTTTTAAAGAAAATATATTAAAACTAAATACATCATTTAAGATCTTGTCAAATTGAATAGATGATGAGAATATTTTTGCAGTGTACCCCCTCTACTTTCCCTTGCTTATTCATCTCAACCGCTAATATCTATCAAAAGGATGCAAGTGATCAGAATTAGCCCCGGTCCTCAACTACTCTCCCGCCCTCTTGCTCTTCTGACATGCCGACTTGAACTCTGGCTGTCGGATTGTCACTGTATGCTGATTCATTTGACCGAGGGTATTTAAAGATCCAGAGCCTCTTTCACAAAGCTGAGACGGTTTTTTTTTGTACGTAAACAAAATAGACTCGTCTTGGATTATCAAGACTCCGAAACTGAGTGTGAGATATTGACTCGGCTTCAGTCTGCCCCATGCTTTGGTTGCAAAGAGAAAGACTAGCTACAGGAAAAGGGATTGTTAATGAATATTAATCAAAGGGCTGGATCAAGAGGAATGATCTGAACCTTAAAATACAACAAGGTTGATTCTGATGGTTTTTTGAGCTGTTACATGCATCCTGGTGCTGCACAATGGCTTCCCACGATGAATCAAGTCTGAAAATTTAGGCTATTTACGACTATTTTGGGTTTCCTCCATTCCGAATAAGACGACAGAAAGATTATGTTGTCTTTTCCCCATTTGAAAGGTACAGTGAATTAGTAGAGATACATTAGTTTTGTTTTACAACACACTAATTTGGTTCTTCTGTGTTGTGTTTAAGAGGGAACTGTCTGAACTACTCTTAACTACGCGCAGGATAGATGAAGGATAATTGCATGAAGAGACTTCTACATTGACACTGCAGTTATGACACACATGGTAACTTACGTTAGACTGCAGTTGCAATAGACACATGGAAGAGGAAACATGACATCATCATTATGAGACATGATGTGTCATCGTTGTTGACACGGTAACACTTTTCATCGAACGGCGAGTATCTCTGACACAACAAAAAAACTCAGATGTCAAGGTGGGATATTGACAAGAACCAGTAACTGAAAGCTAGTACATTTTGGCTGCGGCTTGTAAGTTAGTTAACTAACAGACACTTTCACAGTTAGCCAACTGTCAGAGCTCCTTTTCTACTCTAGTAAAAATTTGGCTGGTAAAATATTAAAATTGGCCAGTAAAGTTTTTTATCTGTTAGCCACTGTTGCTTGTGGAAAAAATGTTTTCTTTGTGGTCATCCCTGCATCTTATTAACTGATTGGATTTGATTTTACTGCTTCTTAATGCTGTTTGATATGCTGATCGTTGTCTCTCACACATCTGCTGTTTGTTGAAATCAATCAAGCTAGAAAAGCAGGGCTTTGAGCGCCATATATTTGTAATATTTTGAGTTCTGCTTAATCTGCAATGGGTGTAAACACTAATGGATTGAAAGAAATATATTTTGTGCGTTTGAGCTATTTCTTGAACTGAGTGTACGTGTGTTTGGTCATTATTGTGCAGTGTGCAAACCTGCGTCAAATGGTGTGGGCAAATAATTCTTAATGGTGATTTTTACTTGCTGGGAGTACTGGTGGGTAGGGTTTACCATGCAGGACTGTACAAGAAGGTACAGTATATTTAGTATTTCAAATTTCAGTAAGTATTTCAAATCTCATTTAGAAAACTTGACAAGAACTCAGAGTCCTCTGAAGTCCGATGCTGTCAGGGTTAGGGGTTCCATTCCCTGTGTTGCTCAATGAGTAGAGCAAGGCACTAACACTGCCAGGGTTAGGGTTTTAAACTTGAATGTGTGGAACTGTAAGACGCTTCAGATAATTACACCTGATGTAGTCTATATCATCCTGATATGGTAAAGCCCATTCTGTCTGGTCAATCTCCACGCAGATTTAAAACACACACTAAGAAATATCTGCTAAATACTGTTTGACCGGGGAGTGGTAATGTGCTGTTGTTTCTTTCTTAGCTTCACAAAAATGTGTTGAGTCATGTTTCAGTGGTAATTGAACCCTGACGGTGGAGCACAAAATGCTGATGAGGACTCTTCAAATACAGCTGGATGTCGCTTATGTTTTCATTCCGTCATATGTCCACATATGTAAATTAATTGTAAATACAGCAAACTGTTTCATACAAGGATAGATTTTGTACTGTTCACGCTGTTGATCAAAACACAGAGATTTGGTTTGTTACAGGAACTAATCGTGGATCCCTGCTATCATCATTGGTCAGAGCATACTCACTTTATCGGCATGATAAAACACCATTTTTCTATAACTTGACATTTGTCCTCTGAGAATTGTGAGATTCAGAATTTAATTTGTTGTTGACACATTTTTGCGAAGACTGAGAGGTTACTTTAACTCATTTAGTATTTAACTTTTGGTTGTGATTGCTTTTTTTCTGGTTTGTGCCATGATGTAAGCAAAGAGGATCCTCACACATTCTATGCAAAACAAATGGATATAGACCGCATTGTAATAATGCAATGAATTATGTCAGTTAACTATCTTAAATTTATTATACTTTCTGTATACAGTTTGTATTTATGAATTGAGTTGCAATCTAAACTGTATCAATAAACTTATTTTAAAAAGATTGTGTCCACTTGGCCCAATGACAAATTATTTACACCATGATTTCTCTTCACCTGCCCACATTTATCATATCCATTGTATGTAAGAATTAGTACACCTAGAAGGTCTATATGGCTATATGACCAACACATGGGCTTAGTATGTTAAATTAGAACTCCATACTGTGGGATCTTAGTCTTGTGATCCATTTCGAAGGGGCTTGATGGCAGAAACCCCTGTAGGTGCCCTTGGGGGTCTTGGAACAGCAAACAAACTTTCTACTTCCTGTTACATCACAGGTCAAAGTTCAACATAGCAAAAACAAACGTACATTTAAAGTGACCAGCCTGAACTTACAGTATTTGAATAACATTACAAGGCTCTGAAAACCTGCAGGACCCAGAACAGTATGTATATCTTACTTTTTTTTTTTTTTACAATTGGTTACAAGCATTTCTCACGGCTTTCAAAATTATTGAATTCTTTTCTCACTCAAACTCAACCACCAGCAAAACTATATGTATCTACAGCCCATTTTGCAAATGTTTACATACTCAACAAAACTGTTAAACTGAATTTCAAAACCTAACATACAGCAATTTGCTAAGTCACGAATTCCATATTGAAATATATTCAAAATCTTAAAAAAAATAGATATACTGGATAAGGAGACAAATTGTGGAAAACTGTTGATTGAAGTTATGTAAATGGAACCAACTACAACTGATTCCCATCTCAGTTGGAGATCTACCCTAGTGTTTTCAAATTCATTACCATCTCTAAAAGACTATTTACATAAAGATGGAGATAGAGAAGTGCCTGAGAAAGAACAGTGGCCTGGGGAGAGAGAGGCAGAGGGAGAGGAGTACGTATGTGTGGTGGACGACTAAGAGCTGTAGTCTCAGATGAGATTAGGGCTACTATACATAATTTTCATTTTGTGTATTTTGGAATTACTTTATGCCAGCAAACCCTGGCAAAATAAAGCATATTGAAACCTTTACTGCAGCATTTCTATGACTAGTTCCTGTAGCGTATACTGTAGTACATTCTATAAAGAGATGCCTTTCTTTTTTATTGTAATGGAAAGCTTGTTTAAAAAAATAAGACATAATGTATACATTTCTTATACTATTAACAATAACAAAAGGAAAAAATATATTATACAAAAGAAAAACTAGAGAGCACAAAATGATTTACAACTTCAAAGATTGAAGATGCATCTTCTGTAATGCTACCTGCTGTTAGTTATTTTTAGGTCATGTTGTTATGAGTGAAAAGGTGATTTGCTGGTGCTGGTGTTTTGGTAGAATGATTTGATTTTGAGACATGTATGCAGTGTTTAGGTAGTTGTGGTGCATGCTGGCTGTGATATTAACTGTTGTGCCAAGCTGCATGTTGGTGCAGAGAACTGTGTGAAGAGCTTTGAAAAAGTGAACTCAGTATTGAGAAATACTTGTAACCAATTGTAAAAAAACTAGAACTGGAAGTAATTTCATGGACACAGCTGCAGCACTGTGGAAGTCCACAATGTCCTATAAATCTAGCTTTATCAATTCCAGCGTTCCTCACCTTAGATAAATGGCCAACAGCTTGGAAGACAACGGTAGCCACTTCACTTAGTCGCTATGCCTTCCCTAAACACCACACAAAAGTAGAAATCAGCTTTGTTGTACTGTCAATATCACTCAAACTTTAGTCATTTAGTTATATTCTCTATGGCCACGTACACACTGCAGCTAAATAAGGGTGTCGCGACCAAAACCTGACTGTGTGTATGTGGCCTTTGTCATATGACTAATCAACATTTCTCTCCGTTACGTGACATGCATTTAACACACGCTTACTTTACTGAGTTAATGTTACTGACTCACACGCAGTGCAGAACTACACGTTTCCCCTTGATAGCCTGCTGCTAAAACAACCTGCCTCCTCACCTCCACAACCTGTCCTTAACCGTACAAGTACAGTTCAGGCCATACCCTCCTTTCAGCTCTACTAGCTGTATAAACTTTGTAACCACTCAGGGTACATCCAGTGTGCATCCACGGCGCTGTTTTAATTAAACTTGGTTATTAAACTTGCTGCTCGTGTCTATAGTCATTTGTTCCTGTAACCTTTGAATTGATGGCATGAGGCTTCGGTGACTTGTGACTGGTTTCTCCTTTGCTGCTTGTTGGACGGTCCTTTGGCTCCACCGTGTGTCGGGACATTATAGTACACAAGATGTAATTCCTAGGCCATTTTAAGCAATGGGGGATGCATCCTCAGTGTAAGCTGTCATAATTAAAAAGCATTAGAGGGGTCGAGCGGGCTTCATCACCCCATTCAAATTTCCTAGCTCATCTAAAAACAACTAAACCCGTTTAAAGAATTGGGAGGGACACGTGTCACCAATCAATTGGCAGGGACACGTTAAAACTCCTTTTCCTTGAGAGCAGGTGATTTATTTCATGTCATGTTGGTATTTTAAATGGCTGATGAGGTCACTGGAGTGAAGCTTCAGAGCAGAGAAATGTACACACAAGAAATGTTATCTATGGTCACTTTGCAATTTCTCAATCCTAAATTGAGTTGGAACAAAAAAACAGGAAATAAAAGCATTGGAAGAGCAAGGAAGCAAAGGAGGCAAGACAAGGAGAACAGATATAGAATTTATTTTCAATATCCATTGCAAAGAATAAGAGGTGACACAGCTTGAAACAGATAATATAGAATTTATTTTCAACCAGAAGTAGGAAAATACATAGGTAGGAGTAAAGGAAACAAGCAGAACCTGTAGTCAACAGAAAAAAAACAAAAAACAAAAAACTAGTCCAAATAGAATCGTGAGGACGGCTAAGGGGTACAACAGAGAGAGCATTGTTTACCATTCAGTTTCATTTTAAACAGTATGTGTTGATTTGAAAACAGCTGCCTTGATTTCTCATCTGGGTTAATGGACATTCTACAACATTGTGCAAGTGTTTTTTTTGTAATTATTTTTTTTGCTGGTATTTCATGAATGGTAAACAATAGTTGGTCCAGTGCATTAACACAGTGACACAGATCAATATATGTACTCAGCTGACTACAGATAGACAATCCTGATCATTGAACAACTACCACTAGATCGGCAGGAAGGAGGGGTTGAGTAAATATACAAGATGAATGGAAGGAGGAAACAGCCAAAAAGCTTGGCGGAAACAGAAGATGGTCAGTGAGGGCGACACAAAATCGGAGGTTAAAATGGAAAGAAGCAAATGATTTGCGGTTTCAAAGATGAATGAGCTAGCTACAGTTCCCAGGTAAAATGTTGAGGGGGAAAAAAAAAAATGAATGCGCTTCTGGGTATTATTGCCAAGTTTCTGGAGAAGAATGCTTCGGAAATGAGTTGAAGGTTTACGAGCCAAACTCGAGCAGTGACATGGATGATATAGGATGCAATGCGTAAATGTAATTCAAGGAAAAGGCAAAAGTACCTTGCTTTCCTTACAGCCCTACATTTCATGAAGACTATGACTGGATAGTGTGTGGATGGTTGGTGAGGGAGCTTGCTCTACATGTCAACAGAGAACTCAACTACAAGCAGCTTTGGTGTGCACCATTTCAACGATGCAGCCTGGGAAGAGAAAAAAAAAAAGCCCAGGAAAAAAAAAACACTACCCCTATATGCCTAAAAGCCAACTAAAGCCTAATTTATAATTTGTCGCACGACCCACAAACGCGACGAAATATAAATTGGGCTTAAGAAACACAATGCAGTAGTAAAAAAAACAAAAAAAACAACAACAAAAAAGTACACAGCCAACATCTTAATCACTCACTGAAGCTTACAAGGTGACATTTCTCAGCTCTGCGATTTGCCAATTTTTGTCCAATCATAAGCCAGTCTGTGGGTTCACAGTTAGGGTGGTGGGGCTGGGAAGGGGGCAAACAACCAAAAAGATTCAAGACTCAGTGACTATCAATAATAGCTTGCTAGTGTAACAGATTTAACCACTGCGATGCACAAGAACACATAGTGAGATGGACTAAATAGTACTCAAATCATCACAGGACCAGTCTAGCTAGTAGCGACACGTCTTTAGCGTAGCTTCACACACGTTTTACACCAGTCAGGAACAGTGCTCTCTAGAACTGAACTGCAGCCACTAGTAGGACAGCTCTGCTGCCTTTATCCTAAGGGCACTAGTGCGCCCCGGCTAGCGACGCGCAACATCCAAAGTAAAGCTGAAAAGTAAAACAAAAAAACAAAACGGTTGAATATCCCTGTCGTGAAAGTTTTACCAATAGCGATGACACGTGGGTACTATACCTCCAATAAGCACGCCGTCCTTCATTCTAAGAGACCTCGTCAGAAACATTCAACTTCTCTAATTCACCTATTAAGACAATGTCTCACCATGACTTCTACATAGGATTTGGTTTGCGATGGGATAAAATATGGAGGGGGAGGGGGGGGGAGAGGAGTATAAGTAAAAACAATGTAGCAATCATAACACCATCATAGAATTCATGATTTACACAACAACACAATTCAATATCTTTTTAGAAAGGAAACATGAGATACATCTTTTATTCACACTTTACAAAAAAGCTAGTCTTTAAATCTACTACAATACTAATGCAATTCAGGGGGAAAAAAAATAATCAAGCTGGACACATTGGTTTCCATTGAAAACAAACAAAATTAAAATAAAAAACATGTATGGGGCAAACAAATGGGACAATTGAACTTGATTTGAGGACTAAATTTATACTCATCTACTCGTTTCCCTCTCGCTTTGAAAATTTTAATTTCAACATTTACATTAAAAAAAGAAGTGATGAGATCTTTATTCACCAATAACATTATTGTGTTGGGAGAAGGATCGGGGGGAGCTGCATCTGAATCTACTTTAAGTGCTCATCATTTCATATCTGTTTAGAAAAAAAAACAAAAAACAAAAAACAACAAAAAAAACAAAAGAGAACATGACAATACCAGAGTCTCACCATTGACAGATTTCATATGTTGGTCCGGGTAACAAAACAGATTCATAGCAACGTGTTTATCCGGCCTATCAGAGAGAGAGAAACAGGTGAGCTCGCTGCCCCTCATCCCTTGTTAATCTAATAGCAGAATACAGTGGGCCTTCCACCTGTCCAATAGGAGGTAGGGGACCACAGATGGCACTATAGCTGCAGTGGGGAGGGTAGAGATCTATACAAAGTGGTTGAGAAAAGGGTTTAAAAAGAACAAAGACGGCTAGAGTAATATAGTGGGCAGGTTAGGTTTGGGGTTGAGTGTTAGGGTAACAAACAGGGCTAGGTGACTTGATGGGACAAGGCTTGGTGAGGTTCTAAATCAATCTGGGAGGGGGGGGCAGATATGGATAGGAGGTAGGGGGAGGAGTGAAGGACTGTCGCGGTGCTGGGGCCGGGTTAGGAGCTGTGCTAAGGTACAAGGAGGGTACAAAACGTTCCAACAGCATGGAGTTTAGAAAGGTAAGACATCCTAGTTCATGTATCATAGGGAGAGGGGGAAAGGTGGGTGGGGATAGCATACCTGATTACTAGAGCGCTCGATGAATAGGAAGGATATACACATCATCATAACATTGTCACAGCTCATAAAAAAGGAAATCAACATTAACAAAAACCAAAAAAAAAAAAAAAGGACATAAAATCTTCACAAATGTCTCAACAGTATTTAAAAATAAAAGGAGAAAAGGTTGTTCAGGCGTTCGCCGATTGTAAATAGTGCAAGACAACGACAACTGCTACAGTGAGGCACAATGTTCCGTTTGCACAACACGCGGGATCACATGGGCTGCTGCGGGTGTGTCAGTCATTGCACCACACGTCACTGAATGCGCGCATGTGTGTGTGTCTGTGTGTGTGTTCGTGTATAGGGAGGAGCAGGTGCGGCGTCACCGGTTGGGCTGTGACTCATCCTTAGATGTCGTTTTGTCTGAACTGGTGGCAGCAGTGTGGATCAATGGCTTTGTTAATGGGCGAGAAGCAACAGGCAGGGTTTACTCAGTGTATTTACAATCTCGGCAATATGCTCGCAAATCAAAACGGCAGAGAGAACAAAAGAACACAATACTGATACATTAACAGTTCATCTAGGGGAGTGCAAAGTAGTGACAGCGAACGCCTCGGACAACCTCTTCTTACGTCTTTTGTACAAGCTGGTAATATCAATTCATCTTAACATTAACTGGATAAAAATTTAGCCATAGTTTACAATACAATCTTTTTTCAAATCTGATCATAATTTACTCTTAGTACAAAAAACGCCAAAAAACAGGTCTTTTGTGGTTCATATACAATCATGTAAAGACTGAATCTAGATTTCTATTCTGTACAAACACTTGTGAAAAACCACTGCTTTTGTGTATGGAATTTATGGCTGGGGAAAGTCACTACTGGCCTCGGAGACAGTGCTACAGATCTGCCTGCAAATGATGTGTGTGTACGTGTTTGTGTGTGTGCGCACGTGTATGTGTGGAGTTGGATGGCAACTCCAGACAGCGAGAGGAATGCTGGTTTTACTCCTGTACATCAGCCATTACTCACTCTCCCTGCCTAAAAGCAACCAGGACTAAAGAATGATTTACAAATTTCCCCTCATTGCTTTGCCCATCAGCCAAAATCCCCTGCCCCTTGGCCAAGAGGTGGTACATGGTCCATATGAGCTCAAAAGTAGAAGAACAGCTCAACTCACAACTAAACAAGCTGGGGTGAAAACAGTCTGCAAATGGGATGGTAGCTGTTCTCAGTTTCTCACAACACCTCTCCTCCCTAAAGCACGACCTACCGCTCATACGAAATCGGGCTAATGCAGTCGCAGCCGTCCAGTTCTTGAGGCATCTGTGGGTTTGGTCGCTAGTGCACCAGGGCCGGGGGGTCAGAGGTGTAGACTAACCTGTAGCACCACATGAGGCCGTGACCACGCGGAAGGTCTCAGCACCACAGAATGACAAGCAGGAGATCTGCCCTCCTACTCAAAAACTGCACTACATCCACCTCTAGACACACACACACAACTAACCAGCTAAAAACTGCTCTAACCCAACCACGTCTTGAGTCAATAAACTATCACAGAAAGACACTGGACGCCCAGAGGGGGGAGGGGAAAGCAAGCACAAGCCAATGAGGGACGTCCGAGACAGACGAGTCCGCCGTCTTTGCTGGTTTGAGTTTTGTACAGGACAGACGGACAGACCACTAGCTTTGGAGCTTTAAAAAAAAAAAAAAAAAAAGTGAATGCTCTCCCCT
>OMKK01013502.1:7695-26317 GCA_900302305.1 Polymixia japonica | reverse complement strand
CTCTCCCCTCAACCCCCACCCCCGTACAGTTCCCATTTCATCTTAAAACCAAACGCTGACCTACGAGACAAATCTGAGTGAGCTACCATCCGCTCCAGTTAGGAATACTCAAGCCGTGTGGACGGGGGAAGGGAAGAGCTGGAGGAGGAAAGGGGAGTCCAAAACACAAGATAATATACACGAACAGGATTGACTCGAGCAGTTCAAAAAAAAAAAAAAAAAAAAAAAATGAAAAAAAAAGAAAGAAAGAAAAAAGAAAAATATAGAATATCTATTACATCATACGAAATCCCTGTCGGCCAGACCACACTGTACGATTATTTTACAGGTTGTGTTTTTGTCTTCCTCCAACAGTGCGGGGAGGGAAGAGCTGGTAGGTGGGGAGGGAGGAAGGTTGGAAGGGAGAGGCTGTGGCTGCAGCTCCCCCTTGTGGTGTGGGGGACTCACTACCTGCGTGCAGGCAGGTGGAGCCCGTTGACCTGGGGGGGCAGGTTGGGCAGGAGGAGCTCCAGCTGGGCAAAGAGGGAGAAGTGGTCGGAGGGGATGTGGGGGTGCGGGCAGCCGCTGACATTGTTCTCTAGGAGCCAGTGGGGGTCCAGGGGCCCCAGGATGCCCAGCACGTTCAGGTGAGGCTTGGAGTAGAAAATGTAGTCGATGACACCCTGCGGAGAGAGGGAGAGAGAGAGATGGGTCACCGCTTAAGTACAAGTAAGAATGTACCAACAGGCCGAGTACATGCAAACAGGCCAAATAATTGGTCAAAGAAAGCAGGGAAGGTGAGAAAACTAATGCATTTCCATTCACGTGACTATCATCATCAACAATTACACTAAAATAATACTCTGCCGTCACTGTACCTTGAAGTCGAAGGTGTAGTTTGTGTAAGGCATCAGGCCGTTCTCATAGGCGCTCTTCAGCTTGAAGCCGTGGGTGATCCTGCCGTTGGACGTGCTGTTCTTGCCGTTGCAGTTGAAATTGGTCAGGCTGTCACTGTAGCGCAGCTCCTTGAAGTCCTTGTGGGTGCAGTCCACTCCGCCTGTACTCAGATACTCCACCACGCCTGAATGGAGGGACAGAGTCGAAAGTAAGAGGTCGCCTTAAGAATCCATCACTAAACTACGAGGCAAATAAAGCAGGGCTCGATGGTGCATACATTTTACCCACATTCGCTCCTAAAAATAGACATGTGAGTAAAAATGATTAAACACGAGCACGTGTGACTAAAAATGTCGCCTTCTTACTACTATGACTACACTGTAGTTTAATGCTACCATTGTGATCAGCCAGTTGATTGTTTACAAAGAAAGATAAAATAAAAAACTACAATTCCCAATTTGGCGGTGAGTAAATGAGCACCAATCACCTATGGGAAAATGTTACCGTTGAGCCATATAAAGTGGTACCACTACAAACCATTTCGACCGTGGTATAAATACCCAGCAGGGGTAAATGGTTCCTGGTTAATAAACCATCACTAACAAGAGTGTGTGGGCTGACTCGAATGCCATTTCTTACACCTCGAAGCTTCGTTGGAAATTTCTGCATTTTCATAATATATAAAAAAAAAAAAATTAGGGGTCCTTCAAAACAATGTTAAGATAGTGCCAACATAGTATGTCAATTTCTGCTGGCATATTTGGCATTCCAACTTTTTCCAACAATCTAACTTTTTTGGATTATCAGCAGTAACATTAAAATGTTTCCACGTGGTGACTTCTTGTACATCTTGCTTCTTCTTCACCTCAGGCTTTGAGCAACAATATAGCGAATGTGGAGACAAGCCACGTGGGAGACTGAATGGCTGCTGGCAGCGCATCTCTTTTTATAGGCTATACACTGAATAAACCACCAGGCTATTCAAAGCTCAGCCAGTATAGAACAACACATTCAGGGGTGTAGTGCTATAAGAGCACTGCAGCGCCACTACGCCAATTTTTTTTCAATGATCAAAAATGTTGAAAAAACGCTAAAAGTTTGTGAGGCTTCCTTTACTAAACAATCATATGAATTAATGGAGCATTTCCTTATGTTAGCCTACATAAGATAAGAAATACTTTATTAATCCGAAGGAAATTTAAGTGTCACAACATCACCATCCAGCACACATCTCATACAATACAATAAAATACTTATAGTTAAAGTATAGAAATAAAATAAAAAATAAAATAGTTAAATAATAAAATAGAAAAGGTTATTATACATTGTGCAGTAATTGTATATGTAGTATATAATCAAATGAGAGTAGTGAGATAGATAAAGGATAGTTATTATCCATTGTGCCATGATTATATACATAGTATATAATGAAATATGATTAAAAAAAATAAGAAAAGAATTATTATTATACGATGTGCAATAGAAAAATTGTTACCATTATACATTGTGCAGACCGATAATAGTTATATAGTGCAATTCTTAACCGGTTATCAGTTATTTGTGAGAAGGGGGAAAGCGTAGGGCGGAAAGTGTCAGTTAATCCCATGTTATGGCAGAGAGGGGAGGAGTTGTAAAGTTTGATGGCCACCGGCAGAAATGACCTTCTGTGTCGCTTGGTGGAACATTTGGGGGAGATCAGTCTGTTGCTGAAGGTGCTCTTCTGTTTAAAAAGCCCGTCGTGGAGGAGATGAGGTACTGTTTTGAATGCTCACTAGCTTGGTTTGCATCCTCCTCTCCACCATCATTATGCCTATATATGCAAGCCACTATTATGACCCAACACCACATCGCTGTCCATTCTGCATCTGCCTGGGTTTACGTCTGATTCAGTCTGTTTTTTAACCTCCGCTAGTCTATTGACATGTTTTGCATTGTCCGTTTGCTGCATTTCTGTGTTTTCTAAGAGGTGAAACAGATTATACCTATTGACATTATGAAATAAAGTCCCGACGGCCTATCAATAGCTTAATGAAAACATTGCTGCAAATTGAAACCGCTCTAAAATGTTGCTTGTACTTTGACTTTCACATTCCTCTGTGCCATATATTTCTCTGGTTTTCATAGAATAAAAAAACAAAACAAAAAAACATACAGGTTCTTGTCCAACATTTTTACGTTGTTGTGAAATTATGTTAAAAATACAGTATGTGCTGTGCTTGAATTGAGAAAGTTGGTGAAGTGAGATGATATTGTTTTGAACTTCCACACACAGCTTTGTGTTGATGACGTCATGCACCAAAAATATCTAGCACTACACCACCGCATATATTGACAACCATCCAGTAAGTAATTACAGTTTGTTTTTAGGGGAAAAAATTAAATAATCTGAATTTAGGATCCGAAATCCCAATACAACAAACAAAGCTTCGGAGCTCGTAAGCATTCGGCTCAGCCACGATCATCATCACGGATAAACCCTCTCTGGTCAGACTTGGCTAAACGCCATAGGTATGGCTCACTCACCAGAGTCAGGCAGGGAGTTGAGGTCAGCACACAGAACCAGGGGGATGGCGTTGGTCTCACCGGAGACAGAGGATAGCTTGAGGCTGCGCGTGGCCTTGTCCACAATGTTCTTCACCTCTGACAAGAACATCATGGTCTGTACCAGCTTGACGTCAGAGTACTCTGGGTCCCAGTGCATGTGGGCATTGGCTACCAGTAGCAGCTGCTTCTCCATGCCGTGGAGAGACTTTCCCGCTGGAGGGAGGGAAGGAAAAATGGATGTGAAAAAGAGGGAAGGAGTGATACAGTCAGAATATTAAGAGTAACCCAGTATACTTGTGCTAATTATCGAAGCAGTTAGTTATGCGCATTGGACAAATGTGCCATCGTTTGTAATCCCTAAATTTCAGACCTGAGCATCCAACAGATTCATACAATGAAACTGGCTCATACAGACTGACTGCAACAGGTAAATCCACAGGTGCCTATAGGGCTCAAACAAAAGGTCTAGAAGATCAGAGTAAGGTCCCCACTCACAGGAGAGCTCCATCATCTCCTTGCGGACCTCGAGCAGGACGGCCACCCCGATGTTGTCCTTGGTCATCACCCTGTTCAGCATGGCCTCTGAGCCCTCGGAGTTAGCCATGGCCAGCTGGTTGAACTCCACTGTGTGCTTCTGCACCACGCTGAACCTAGAGGAAGGACAGAGACAAGGGGAGAGAAAGATGTTGGAGCGACATTCAGAGACAAACCAGACAAAATGGCAAGAAAAAAGGAAAAGTTAGATTGAGAGCAATTTAGCCATTTCCAAAGTACTTTTTGTAGGGGTGGGTCCGAGACATGTTACTGATAAATAGGATTTTTGATGCCTCTTATTGATGCTCAACTACCAGAGGGAAGACACTTTCTGCAACATGATTCCAAGCTATTGCTTAACTAGGCTACACACAAGCCTTAGGGCATTTATGATTTTATCATTAGGCTATAAAGTATGCAGCATGCATCACGTAAACCTCTCTCCTGCGTTTTGTTATGGGGCGCATTCATAGTTTATTATTCAGAGTTTGATTTGTGCAAATCAGGCGAGGCATTTTCCACTAAAAATGTTCATGCTAATCTTGTTCCTTGCAACACCACAATCTCTTGAAAAGTAGTGCACTGCTCACTGTAAATACAGGACACCCTCACTTTGAATATTGCAATAAAGGAGACTGGAAAAAATGGCAACAGTAATTTAGAGGCTTTCATCACTTATGTAAATTAATATTTTAAAAAAAATTGCTGTGGTTGCCGTTTATTTTGGTGGGGGAAAAAAAAAGAAAGAAAAAAAGAAAAAAGTTACTACTTACTTTTCTGTCTTATAGAAAATTGCACATCCATCCACATGTTTCCGGTCTGACTCGGACATAGTCCTGGCCCGCGACTTTGGACTGAAGAATCCCTCGTAACCCTGTTCTTTCAGCTCAGGCAGGAAGAAGTTGTAGTACTGTTCTGTCTCCACTTCCTGTAACATGCAAACAGGGCGTGCCAAGATGGAGAAAGAGCAAGGTATAAGCTGCTGAGTCACTAGTCTCGGATAAAGGCATATAAATCATCATTTCTTCAAAGAATGAAAGAGGATTCCCCCCCCCCACCAAGTACATTTACAAGTAAATGGACTCATAATGACATTTGACATCCATCTCTCACCTGCAAGCTGATGATGTCTGCATTGCAGGCCAGGATCTCCTGGATGATGGATTTCTTCCTGTACTCCCAGTTTAGAGCCCATGAGGGGCAGTAGCCGTATAGCTGTCGCGTGGCATACTTATCGCACAACACGTTGTAGCACATCACAGAGAACAGCGCTGAAGGGAGACAGGAAGGACCAGGCCTTAATCTTAGAAATATTAGGGAAAGTATTCTGTAGAGATGCCCAGATGGTTCGCCTATCAATATGGGCTGATTTTCATCATTTTGATCATATGAGCAGGGCCCAAAACAATGTTCTACTGCAAAACCCACCATACAGCACATGATATAAAGAGCAGAATTTTTATTTCATTAAATGATGCGCTTGTAACAATTTAAGTCATTTCTTAATGGCTCTATTCCCTCAACTAACAAGCTCACCAAGACAAGACACTTTACTAAAGTACAATCCAAATTTTACACACCAACATTTTGGTTATTCTACAATTTGCTACAGCTTAAAGGTTTCAATAATCCACATTGTTGCATAGACTGGCATCAACCGATTCTGGTTACATGAGATCAGCAAATCAATAGTGCCGCCAAAAATACAGATAGGAACATCCCTTATATACTGGGGCTGTAGAAGCAGCATTTTTTAACATCAGACAATAGCTTTGTCTTCTGTTCACCCAAAACTAATTCAGCTGTGGCAAAGTGGCTTAATTCTCATGAGTAAAAAGTTCTATTCTCAGGAGAATGCCATGATTGTGCATGTGTCGTACATAAATTGGACATTAGTGGCCTGACACTTACCTGAGGGTCGTGTTCTGTCTGGTTCCTGGAGTGAGATCCATGACCGAGCTGGGGGCTGCTCTGTGGGTACTGAACATCGAGATAAAACAACTGGGTAAACACAAACTTCATAGGTTTTTCGGTTGTTGTTTTTTTACACAAATTCCCTGATGAGGTTGCACAGTAGACAAGTTTCAGCCCAATACACCATCATCCCACTCTCATAAATTAAGTACGGCTCATTAAGACAGTACAAATGTTGGGGTTGATTGTCATGCTTAAATTAACATTTTCCCTACCCACGCAGGATTGGTGAAACTGTCTTCTGGGGAAAAGTCAACAGGAGTTTTGATATCTGCTTATTTTTCATTCCGGTTATAGTCTCAGACACAACAAAAGGAAGACTCACTGCGCTTGATAGCTCCTGCCAGATTGTCCAACAGGTAGTTGAGCAGTCGCCGCGTGCCATCAGGTTCCTGGTAGAGGCTCATAATATCTTGTGCAAGTGGGTTTCCTGGTGAGGGGAAAAGCAACACATGTAGAATCACCTCCATCTGGACAACAGGGTTTTAGAGACAGAATGATTCCAAAGACATTGACAATCCACTCACCTTTCAACCCCAGTGTTTGTAGCTGAAACAGTTTCCCCAATTCAAATGGCAGAACCCGCAACTGGTTGTTATTTAAAAGCAGTTCCCTGTTGAGGACAAGGGGGCAATCAGAAACTAGCTCCTTTCTCACCTTTAACAGACCATATCAACTAACTTGCTGTCTCTATACGAATGTCAAGGGACCTATGGTATATACTCTGGCAGTAACTCAACTATCCTGCCAGTATGGATGTCAACAGAGGATATAGAATGGCACAATAAATTGGAAATCTGGATCAACTCTATAAAAGCCATTTTTAAATTTACATTAATTCCATTGAACAATATATGATTAGATTAAGTGAAAACTATTCATCACTGTGGCAAAATTGGGTAGCAGAGGTTATAAATTGAGTACTATGTAATAAAGCTGTGCATGAATAGAATGGGGTTAACTGAGATCACTCACCTGAGAGACACCATGTTGCCGAGCTCTGCCGGCAGGCTCCTGATCTTATTGGACGAGAGATCCAGGTACACCAGGTTGTGTAATTTGGCAATGTCTGGCGGGATGCGTGACAAAGAGTTGTCACTGAGGTGCAGGGCAGTGAGGTGGGTGAGAGACCACAGGGCTGTACTGAGACTCCTTACTCGACCTGCAGAGGGAGGCAGTAGGCAGAGATACAAGCACAGGAGAATTAGGTCCCCAGGTGGCACAACTCTATGCAAAACAAGAGTAGTTATCCGAGAGGCCTAATGTGGTCTGAATTGATTCAACTCTAGGCCAACATCAAAGGCACTTTGTGAATAGTTAATCGCTTTTGTCATCATCACTTTCACTGGAGCTTCCCACTTTTATAGATGCATTTCCCACAGGAGAAATACCATGGCTGAGGAAAATAAAGCAAAAAAAAAAAAAAAAAACCTCTTCTCAGTACTAATCCCATACCAGCATCTCTTCACCAAATCCATAGACTCCCTGCCAATACTCACCGCTGATTTCAAGCTCAGCCCAGTATGACTTTTTCCCGTTGGCTGCCTCCTCGCTGGACATAATTGTGTACATCCGCCTAGGGTCTGGCGGGTCATATTTTTCCTTGGGCATTCCTTTAACACTGCGAGTAAAAGCTTGATGTAAAAATTGATATTCACAAAGGGTAACACTGGTCTAGATGTTACACACATTGATGATGTGAACCCATTGGTGATACTGGCCCTGAAGCCTATGCAGCATTAATCAAAGTTACCTGGTGCAATTTGTCTAGATTTGAAGCATCCAACTCATCAGGTAGTCTAAATTTGCACACTTAAGGTTAATCACAATCTTTTGTAAGAACACATTACGGCAAGTAAGTATTCAAAAGTAAATAATCCAAAAGTACACGTTACCACGAGGTTGCAATGATATGGTTTTGGACAGTCCAATTAACATCAAGCAGCTTCATTGAAGTGTTTGATGTCCATTTGAGTTACATAATATACAATATGAAATCCCGCGAAGACAACATGTTAAAAGCGAAACTTGGGGAACTATGCTCTTCACAATTAGGTATATTTCCTTAAAGAAACGATCTACTTTTATCAGATAACTAGCTAACGTTAGCCGATTTTTCTTCTCATTGTCGCTAGCTGCTTAGCCTTGCCTAACCGAAATAGCTATCGTTAGCTAACAAACTAAATAGCTATAACATTCGCTAAATAGCCAACTAGCGCACTTGCTAACTAGCAAGATGACAAACGTACCCTCCAAATTTGTGAAATAAAATAATTGGCTGACGTTAGCGCAATACCCCGAATGCCTTGGAATAAATATACAGACTGCTATAAAAAGAAAATGCACATTTGTTGTTTACATAATGCCCACTGACTTGCGCATTAACGTTAGGCCACAAAACAGCGCATTAGCTCCCCAACATTAGCTAGCCAGATAGCTAACGTTACACAATGCACCTACTAGCTGGGTTAGCAAGCACAGCCAGACTATCTAGCTAGCCTTGCTCGTAGCTAGCTAAATGCTAACAGATCCCAATTTTCGAAGCTGACCGACTTCCTACTAAAATAATTCTTATTATTTCGTAAAATGACCACAGCTCTTCCAACGTTTGTTTCAAAGTCTGGTGTAATATAAGTAAACAACTCACAGATAAACAGTAGGATAAGGTTTTTACCTGCAAGACCATACCAAATCGCGAGGACGACTGCGTGTTCTCTTTTGTTTTCTAGCTACTTCACTCGTTTCCGCTGCTGTATCATGGCGACTGTCAGGGGTTTTTTCTGCCAATGATAACAGCGCTTGATCCTATTGGTCAGCGTATAGTCGCTCCAACCAGCTGTTGTTGAACCCGAGTAAATCCTTAAGTGATGAGTGATGGACCGTGGACGGACGGAAGATCACAGGTGCATGAAAAGCTGTCAGTTCATTTCATCTTATTTTTTAACTTGGGCATTGTCAAAGCCACAACCTGAACTTGTCAATTACTTTCGTTATCAAAGCTCAACATTATCTTGAAAACCTGAAAATCAATGTTGATCAACTAATCTGCATGTCTAAGATTATCATGTGTAACTGGCTAAAAGGTAAGAGACTGGATGTTAATTCATTTTGGCCTCAGGCCTCATACTTTATTTGCAAAAAACAGCCAAACAATAATTTACAAATACAATAAATAAATATAAAATAAAAATAATGTTTATAAAATAATGTCTTTATCAATTAAATGAAAAACACAAATAAAGGCCACTCAAACAACAAAACAGAGCCCGCTCAACACTGGCAGACATCCAACAGATGATCCTGTAGGTAGGTGAGGGATTCCTCAACGTGAAGGGGTAAGGCTTGGCCAAGGTCGGCCTGGGATCTGGACAGGAATGACTCCACAGCTTCCCGAACGGCCTGCTTGGACACCGTGTCATGTGTCGTGTGGATCATGGGGCGGACTCTGCCTGTTCGTTCTGTGAGTGAGCTGCGTAGGTGTCCTGGGGGATGAGAGATGTCTAGAAGTTAGAGCTAAACCAGACCGGGTTTGGGAGAGATAACTAATACTGACTGTTGATACCTTTTTGTTTACCAATATCTCACCTTTCATCACTTTGTTGTAGCTGAGCAGCAACATCCAGAGGAGCTGGACCAACTCTTCCCATTTCTGCCACCTCTGGGCACCATCCTGGAGAAGGTAGTGGTCATGAATCAGTTACTCTAGACAGTCACTTGCTCTGGCTAAGATGAACAGATCAAAGTTGTAGCTTTCTCAATCTCATTTTACATGGTCTTGACTGATAAAACAGAATTTTTGGGTCTAGTACTAGTTATAATGTAACACTAGTCTAATACTAAGGGAGAAAATGTACCAATATTCAATATATGTCAAGTAAAACTATCTGTAGTAGTTGAATGAAAGTTAGCCGTCACCTCACAAAAGTATACCTCACCTTACCACTAACTTTTATGGTAAGATTTCTCTCATATTCACCATGGGATCTGATCTAAGAATGCAATTCTTCAGAAAGTGAAGCAGCAGACTGAGGGACATGGGCAGACGAATTTTCTGCGGGCAGGCATAGTCCAACAGATGTTCCAACAGCTTACATCTCAGTAGCTTACTCTGCAAGCTCTCCAGCAACAGCATCCTATGTCACAGGAAGAGATAGGTAACAAGAGGCTGGATTGGAATGGAAAGAGAAGAGGGATAGCTCGAGGGGCAGGGGAAGACTAGCCATGTTTCCATCCAAGTATTTTTATGTCACAAAAATTTTTTTTTTGCTTTTGTCGATGAAGTGCTTATGTGGTAAATGGGCGATGGAGACGCGTTTGTCGAATAAAATATGACGTAGTGAACAGCATGGCAGCCTAATCAAAAGAAGAACTCGCATCCAATCAGCTGTTTCCGCTGTCATCCTGCAGGAACACATGGCTGCTGGTAGCAACAGGTACTTGTGGACCAATGAGGAGACCAAAGTCTTCCTTGGTCTCATACATGAACTTGGCCAAATGAAAAATATTTTTTGCGACTTTAGAAAGGTTTGCTTAAAATTCCCTTGACAGCTGGATGGAAACACGGCTATTGACTTGCAAGTCAAGAGCATCGCCAATCACTTCTCCTCCTTTCACTTCCATTTTCCCTTCATGCTTATCTTCTGACTCTTCTTCTATCTTACTTCTCCCTCGCTCGACTTGTCACTCCTTCTCACCTATGTGCTCGTAATGGCACACTGCTGATGAGCATGTGAAAGAGCTCCTGAGACAGCTTTGCTGAGCTCAGTGCTGGAGAGCGGTCCACCTCCAGGGCCATAGACAACATCCTCTGGAAGACAGACACCATCCTACATGGAATAAAGGGCAAAGAGCAGGGATTATCAACTCACATGAGAGAGGACATGTACAGGACACTGCCACAATAATAACCAATTAAATTTCACGAACACAGAATTTTAAGCTACAATTAAAGCGATAATAGTGAATGTGTGTGGAATAAGTCAAGTAATTGAGGCATTCTGTTGGGTGTGGTGGACATGTAATTGCCTTTCTCTCCTTTGTCCTTCCTGTTATTATCTACTGAACTACCCAATAAAGCAGAAATTCAAAATAATATTAAAATAAAATAATCAACTCACCTTATATGTTCATCTCTCTCTTTGGCTGTTTCCTTGCTGTCTCCATGTTCTGTTGATTTCATAATGGCAGCAAACAGCCACTTAATGACATCTCTGGAAAACAATACAACAGAAATCCCTTGCCATAACAGGTTAAACACAAAGTTTCTCAATCTTACACATGATTTATAATTTCTCTATTATTTTTGGAGGACTAGCAGTACGTCACTCTTTGTCAAGCAGTATACCCTACACAACAATCTTACCTGACTTGAGTGAACTGCAAATCACATGACATGGTTGCCTTGGCAATAGAGTGGTGGAGGGCAGAGACAGAGAGTTTGAAATGGAAGTCATCCTCTATAGTCTGCACAACATACTCGAGCAGCATGCGCACAACCTCACAGCGATATTTCTTTTCATGGTCCTAATGGGGAGCCGGAAACAGAGATCAGGATATGTTTGCTGTAACCCCACTAAGGTTGTCCAATGTGTCAACCACTCTTTATGTGCTAAAATTGAAATGCCTTGTACCTGATTGGCCATAACTGAGGTTAACAATTCCCAGTCCCATGGAATAGTGGTTTTATCACCCATGTGGTGCCTGCAATCAGGAAGCAGATGCAGTCAAAGATGTAAAGAGGAAAAGTAGGGAAGGAGGGAGGGGAGGGGAGTAAAGCAAGGGACAGACAGGAGGGTGAGTCAGAGGAAAGGAAAGAGGAAGGACAACTAACTAATCCTTATACACTTTATGATTATATTTTGCAACTATCTGACCTCTGTGTCCTTATCAGCAAATTGAAGGCCTGCACGCAGAGGTGCTGGGGGGACTGGGGGTCTAGCAGGATGCCCCGCAGTAGGTGAGAGGTGATGTCCCTTGGTGGGTAGAAGCCTGGCTGCAGCAGGTCAGACAGGAGCTGCAGAGTGCCCTCTGGGTAGTTCTCGTCAATGGTACTGTAAACCAGGCTCAGGCTCTGCCGGCAGAGCTCCTCTGGAGCACCAAAACCATCCTCCTCCTCATCATCGTCGTCACCTCCCTAGGAAAAGAGAGCATGGCAATGGTTTAGAGATGGGAGGAGCCTTGTATCACAAGGTATTTTGTTAATTAACATGTTCAATGAGTCAAGCAATAGAGAGAGAGAGAGAGAGAGAGAGAGAGAGAGAGAGAGAGAGAGAGAGAGAGAGAAAGAGAAAGAGAGAGAGAAAGAGAAAGAGAAAGAGAGAGTGAGTAAGAAAGAGACAAAGAGAGAAAGAACAAGAGAGTGCATTGAGGAGAATGTTTCTAACCAGATCAGGGACTGGTCCAGCCATTATTTTCCTGAGTGTGACAGGGCACACAAAACGCCTGTCCTCTCGACTGGCACTCCTGAAATGCACCCCAAATTTACTCTCCCCATTCACCTCTTCTCCGTCACTCCCCTCTTGCCAGTCAATATGCACCGGACTGTCAACTCCCAGATCCCCCCTATATGTCCCAATCCCAGAGCCCTCATCCAAGTCCTCAGTTCTGGGCACTGACAAGGGAGGATCACTAGGAATACTGTTACATAAGTAGGCAGGGCTGTTCATGGCCAGATCAGCCTCAGCCTCCTCCGTTTGTGTAAGTGGAGATTTATTGGTTAGTATATCTGTAGAGGTGGGGATGCTGTTGGCTTGGCTCTCAATGTTATGGCAAGGAGATGTTGAACCTGCTTGGGGTTGGGAATGAAGATCAAGATTCTGAGGAATGGGAAGATCTGGTCTTGGATTATGGAAGTCAGGGGAGGAGGGCTTGGGGAGGGGGCTTTGTGTAGACTCTGGTGGGTTCATTTCCAGTCGTTTGGTTCCTGAATCAATGGCAGCTAGGGAAGAGTTGGAGTAGCAAAGATCTTCTTGACAGGAACCCTGTGCTTTTTCTGGAGCCGTAGAAACGTGTAGTTGGCGAGAGCGTGTATCATCTATTGATGACAGTGTGCTTCCCTGTTCTTTCCTGTCTTCCACCTGTCCCTGTTCCCAAGGGGGTTTAGCCAGCTGTATATAGACATCTACTAAAGGGTTTAGCTGAGGTTCATTTGAAATAGTAGTGGTCCTTGAGTTAATGCAATCTGATGCCAAACAGATATCTTGTAATTGTTTAGGGCACGGTGACAATTGTTTAGACTCCTTAGTTAAGTAGACTGAAGACCTAAATTTTTTCAGTTCCCTGACATGGCCTTCCTGTAAAGGCAACCTTGTTAATTTTACAATTGGTGCTCTTACACACAAAGGAAAAGAGTAATTGATCTTATTTTGGTGTGGTACTTCAGTCACAGAATTCAAGAAAACATCTTGCTTTGGTTTTAGAATGTCGGAGTCCTGCATTGGAGAAACAATAGCCGAGTCTCTTGGTGAGTTTTCCAGTGAATTAGTGCCTCCTCTGTCTGAAGGTAGATTTTTGTATGCCTTTCCCATCACAGTTTCACTTTCATCCGGTGGCGAACTCTTAATCAGCTGGTCTGTCCGATTTGTGACGGTGCCATCAATCAAGTCTAGCACTTCAGTTGCAGCACTTGAATTTCGTCTTTTGCGCCTCCTCGGTCCCGGAAGAGACAATATGGGATCTGTGAGGTCGATCAAAAGCTACAGAGAGGGTGGAAATACAAAGAAATATGATTTCATAGTTATACTAGGTGGACCACCCATCTAAATGTACCAGGACATTCCCTAGTAGGTCAGAAAGCCTCTGGGGCAGCAGCAAACCTCTCTTCCTCATTCACCGCCCACTGGTCCAGCTTTCTCCCCTTGACAACTTTACTTTGGTACATTCTACCTTTTCCATTGCTCGGTCATGTGCTTAGCTGACAATAACAAACTGATTGTGTTGTGTATTAATAAACAAATGGAAAAGCAGCTGAATAAAACACACAAAGATGGGGTTAAAAAAATACATTTTAATAAACTCCCTTTAGGCCAGAAATGAACTAATTGACCTAACATCAGTGCAAGACGTGTCAGTTCTGCTAATATCACTGTGTAGCAGCACAGTGTTGCTAGTGATGACGAGGACAAGAAGGCCTATATGACTGTAACGCTTAGCCTGACTAGCACAAGCCACAACACTAGGCAACATGGAGCCAGTGTAGGGATGGGAGTTAGCAAAGTAATGACACAAAGCCAGTATAGGGCTAGATAGCTGTTTTAATGGTAGATGCATTAGCTACACTAACTAACTAAAGCTAGCTCAATATGAATTATAAAACCTTGATGTCAGTGCTAATTAAATAATAAAGCGATATAGCATGAGAACCCATGGTATATCATTAATATATCATGGTATATCACCGGCTAAGGGGTGTTGTTAGGCACGACACAAAGTGGGAGATAGTGCTCATTTCAGGGACACTCCTGGATGTTCTGGGAGACTTGGGATGTCTGCTATGGGATATCCTTCCCTGCTCAACCAATCAGCGTAGTTATGACACCAGGAACAACCGCGTGACTCGACACAAAGTTAGGATTTGGGAGGTGTGCACGTTGGCTGCTCTGTGAGCCTCTGGGAGCGACGATTACCCACAAACCCCCTCTCCACGTCTATACGCATAGACGTTTACATGTACCTTTAAGTATATCCCGGCTTTAACCCATGTTCCCCCTTTCATACCAAAGTCGAGCGTGTCCGACCCATGTAAAACCCAGGTCATGACCAGGGTTGCAGACCAGGGTCGAACAACATACATCGATCCATTTATACCAGCAGACATAAGTTTTACTCTGGTCGATGCTTTGGTGTGAAAGGGGTATGAGGTGTGCCTCTGTGCCTAAAGAGGTACTGTACACTTCAATGTGTTTTTTGAGCTGTAAACGAAATGATATGATTGTACTATGATAAAACACATAAATCCTGGTGTTAATATTGACATTGACATCAGCCTAAGCCTTGCAAGGCCAATGCTGACAGAGTTGACCATGTAGGTACTATTCTATATCATGAAATGTATATTTAAAAAGGGCTCCTATACTTTAAGTATATCCAGGCCTTTTGACTATGTTGATGTTTCCCGCCACGCCCCCCCACGATGATACCCACATTGCACGAGCTAGCTGGATTACTGGTAATATTTTATTACATTACAAATAAAATAACTATAATTTACTGGTAGCTAATAAACACTAACAGGATAATTATGTTTATATAACTTGGTTTAAGTTGGCATGACCTTCATATATGTTGCTTTTTAATCACCGTTACCGAGGTTGTGTATGCCTCGCCTCACCAAAATGTAACGTTAAAGATGCCCTTTTTTTAGTTTAATGATTTTTGTATAATTTCAGCGCGGTCGGCTATCTATCGGTCGGTCGGTGCCCTTCGACCCCAACACACAATCAGCACGCCGACTGACAGCTCCGCAGAATGAGATAAAACTGGGATCAATTCATAGATTATATATGTAAGAAATATGCTTCGACCATCCGGAACCAAAACAAGAAGTTTAAAAAAAAATACTGAAATACTGACATATTCACTAAAGCTCCCGTCCAGCCTCTTTTAACTCAAACATCTCTGAGGTCCAACGTCCATTAACCCGAGTTGGCTGCGTTATGAAACTTACCGGTGTCACATTATAGGCGGCGACGGTCCATTCTGCCCCAATGAAAGGTTTAGCATCGTCCATACCCTCCGTGTAGACGTCCACTATCTCAACATCAGACTCGTCTTTATCACTCCCGGAGCTGAGTGTTATCGCATCTTCCATTCCTGTCTCCCATTCAACTTAAACCCAGGCTAAGTTAACTCAACTTAAACCAGGCTTAGGTTAACTCAGCTAGTAGCTATTGTGAGCTAATTTGGTTCGTAAAACACACGGAACCCCATGGTAACCGCCGGAGTCACAACAAAAGGGAAGCTCAGTTCGTCGACATGTTAAACAGGAACACTGTCGAGCTTGATTTGCAATGTGCAAATATTTCCTCGATGCGATACGTACACCTGATTCAACCAGTGTTTGTCCATTTGATTGTATCTTCTGACACACATTGGCGGGTTGGTTCAGTGGGACAAATTCTCCGATTGACTACAGTCCGTTAAATTAGAATAAACCCACATAAAACGTAACGTGTCCCCATGTTCCAGTCAGTGACTGTGTTAGCTTACATTCAGACTACAGTAAACACGCAGCGGGCGTTTACTTCCTGGTTTGGATGACGGCGGCTTGAGCGGATTTGAAGGTTTAGCAGCAAATGGTGTCGTTTTAAAATGTCACCACTAGAGGGTGCTCTTGTCGTATAAAAAGGGTTTGTACGTTGTTTAACGTGTCTGTACAGAGATCAAGAGTCCATAACTAACTATACTGTATCAAACCCTTATAGGAACCACTCTATAAGTGTGACTGTGAGCAAAACCTCAGACGTAGCCTAATTTATGGCTGAATTATTAAACTCAAGCGCACCTGCTTTTATGTGTTTATATCGTATTGCCTTTTCTTTCTTGACTCTGCAAGAGGTTGGCTGGTGTACATACCAGGAATTCAGTATGTTGGAGTTCACTCATTCAAGCAAACATTTGAGCATTGAACCGTCTCTCTCGGGTGCTTGATGGCCCCACTGGACATGTCAAAAGAGACCAATTATCAGTGACATTCAATTCCTTGTGTCATTATTTATGGCACAAAGAAAGGCTGTGGCTGGGATGGGGAAGAAGCGGGAAATAGCTGTAATTGCCTTCATGCAGTTGCAAGCCAGCCACAGATGACTTGAACCCAATGCTTGATATATTTTACAGTAGCCTACTTTCCTGTTGTATGGAAATTGAAGACAGCCTGGAATATAAATAAAAGCTGCTTCCTCTTGATGGGAGCTGCAACACATAGACACATACGAGTGTGTTGACTTGATAAGAATATGTCAGATAAGCACATTACTAATATCATGGAAAAATGTGCAGTATAATGAACCGCTGTCAACAAACTTTTGTGTTTCATATGATATGCCATATCATATTGTGAGACTGCATCTGTCATGCAGAATAGAAGAAATGCCAGAGGTTATAGGCTTTCAATACAATGTGGACTGCAGATGTTCAGAGAAAGGAGAAATGGTTTTCTGTAACTTGTATTTGTTTTTCTATGAAATGTAAAATTCTGTACCACATTTTATGTGATTGGATGAAAGGCATCATTAACCTCAAATGTCACCAATCATTATACTGCATGAGGTATATCATGAAGGATGAGTCAACCATCCAATATACACAACCCTCTGACCCTTATTCAGGACTGCCAAGACTTTATTATATCATGGATGTGAAGGGGAAAAAAATGGCTACCTGAATAGAGTAATAATGTGTCTGTGCCTGCGTATGTGTTCTTGTGCGTGTATATTTGCATTCCATTAGGGACTATGCCCTAAAGTGCTGCAAGTCAGAGTTTTAGAAAGAATGAAGACTGATTTGATTCCATTAGCAAAGCTTATTTTCTTTGGAAATCATCCTTGCCTTTTGTCCTAACACAGAATGTCAAAGGTTTCTCACAATGCTAGGGCTCTGAATGAAAACTGCTATTTGTTCTGGAACACATTTTATGCACTTCACCTTGCAAAAGATGAATACAGACTGAAATATAGGTGTAAGTTTAGTATGTTTGCACAATTATGTTGACTCCAAACTTAAGGTTAATAATGATGTAACAATGTAATATGCCCAATCACTATTGTCATTCCATATAATTGTGTTCAATTGGTAGGGTTTGGAATACAAATACTGCCCTTACATAAAACCTAATGTTATTCAGCAGCAGTAATTCATCCAATAAAGGCAATGCATGTTCAATCAGATAGAGTGGGACAGTTATAAAGTGCACTTTGCAGAACCTCAGATGAACCTCCAAACACTCTTCTGGTCTCTTCAGCCCATACATGGAAATGGATTAAAGATCAAACACTTTATCAGCAACCATTTCTGATGTGTGCAATTTCCTGTTTTAAAGGTGAAGCTTTCAAAGGTTGTAGTGTCCCTCAATAGTGTTAAGATGGCTGATATGAGGCCAGATGACTTTATCAGAAATGTATGAGGTGCTGCAGAATACCATTTGACAGAAAATAAAAAGTTGTACAAAGGTTTCTTTTCAACCTTGGCTGTGAAATCAAAATAATTTCTGACTGAAAAAGATACAGTCTAGAATTTATTTGACCATATAAACCCTTGGCATAGCATGTGTTTGCATTTAGAAAATATGGCTTATTTGGAACTTTCCCAATGCATTATGAATCAGTATTTACAAACATCACAAATGTAAACAAACCATTCGTAAAGAAACCTTGAAAGTAACGAACCAGCATTTTAAAGTTGCTATCTGTAATATATTAAAATCAAATAAAAAGTCAAATTTCCACATTGTAATGTAATGTATAATATAATAGTGATCATCCAAGAGCTTCTCCTCTCTCTCTGTTTTGATTGTGTCTCAGTGGCTCTGTTTCCTCTACTTTCTGGTCTTTGTTTTGCTTTGACGGCCCATCAAACAGATCCTCCTCTCGGCTTCCACAAGCAGGGACACTGTGCTTCTTGTTTTGGTTTGTTAGTGTAGTTCACCTCACTAACACTAGAGTACCGATACAACCTATATTCTCATACTCTATAACCCCCC
>OMKK01013501.1:41958-55291 GCA_900302305.1 Polymixia japonica | reverse complement strand
TACGTTTTATTATATGGGTGTTTGAATGCGTCCATGTCTTCACATAATGGTGGCAGATAGGAGAGAAGCAGATTGTGGGAAACAACAGGTGTCAGTTGGAAACACCAGGAAGCACGTGGGCACTTAGGAGAGAAGCAGACTCTTAAAGCTACAGACACCCATTTCTTTAATTTGGCACTGCTGCTACAGTTTAAAGGCTACATAGATATTCATTCATGCCCTTTCATGGCGATTGATGCACTTCATAGTCTTTAACTTTATTTCTTTCTTTCATATGTCTTTCATGGTTTCATACTCTTTATAGTGATTCATATAGTTCATAGATTTTAACTATATTTCTTTATTCCATACGGTCTTTCATAGTTTCAAACTCTTTCATGGTGATTAATACATTTCACACACTTTAACTATATTTTGTTCTTTCATACTCTCTTAACAATTCACTGTAGCATCATGTTTTAAATTGAAGGTTGTCACTGACCTTCATAGACTTCAAAACGTCTGCTGCTATGGGCTGTTTGAAGGTTATTATGGGATGTTCTCCAGCTGCTTTGGGCTGCATACTGGTTATAAGGTTTCATATTCTTTTTCATAGCATTTAATGCACTCCATAGACTTTAACTATATTTCTTTCTTTCATACTGTCTTTCATAGTTTAATACTCTCTTTATGGTGGTTAACAACACCTAAAAGACTTTAACTATATTTAATTCTTTCATACTGTCTTTCACATTTAACCTAGCAACCACTAATAACAACCTGGCAACCACAGAGCTGTATTGTTTGGGTGATACTTCTGGCTATGGCAGCTAGCCCACATTTTCTTCAAGAGATGTACTTTCTAATTATTATTATCATTTTCATAATCATTCAGCTTATACAAAACATTCAGCAGGTGAACTATGAATGACATACTTGGATTCTTACCAATGGGCAAATCATTAATAATAAATAATAAAATAATGAAAAAAATAAGCAAAGGTCAATAATATCTACATCCTAAGAACACACAGCACTAAAGTACATAGTAAGCCATGGATACAGAAATACAGTTCAAATAGTTTAATAAAAACATGTGCAATGGTTGATAAGGAACAGGTCTATGTGTCTGCTGATGTGATGTGATGTACTGTATGTAATGTATGTAAAGTGATGCTGCTCTTTTTTTAGTGGAGCCTATGCTGTCCTGATGTGATGGAGCTATGCTGTCTTTGCCCTACACCTTTTCAATTCTTTTACTTTTTATTCTGTGATACCTAGATCTGGTCAATACAGTGTGATTTATCAACCATTGCCTTTCTCTTTGAAAAGAAACAGGGCAGAAACTGACCACTTCTATTTATCATACAATGTATGATATTTATTAAATGTGCCTTTAATATATATATATACACCAGTATATATACCAACCTTTAATATATATACAGTATATATTACGATGTTGAACAAGGACAGGCCCAACAGTGCAACACCATAAAAAGCCATTTCCACATTCATTATGGCTTTGACTGAGATTAATGCAGATGTGTAATCTCAGTGGAATGTACTGATCCTAAGTGCCAGCTGTCCACTGAGAACCACAGATAAGCATCCACTAACACACAAACCAATACAAATACTGCACATAAGGCACTCTGCATTAAAATCCAAACAATTCACTAACTAGACACATCAAACCGCAAAATATGAAATATTTTTCTACATGGTGGTCCTATGATTGGAGACAAAACGTAAATATTCTGATGAAAAAAGTGCATTATAATTTCACCTCAGCTGGTGATAATGTGTGTATGATTTATTATATTGATATGACAGTCAGTCATGAAAGATTGTTTCTAACATATCAGCATCTAGGGTCGCTTTTTGGTTTTGACCAAGCCTTTCTCCACCAGACATTTGTAAAACTCCTGGATGTATGTGTATACGCACTTCCAGTCAGGCTCATCCATCCGGAGCAAGTCATCAACCTCCAAGAGAGGAGGGCAATCTGCTAGCCTCCTGCAGAGAGACAGGGAGACAGTGACGGAGAGAGTGATGGAGAGAGAGAGTCACCACCATTGACTTGGAAACACAAAAGTGTCTTGTCAGAACTAGAACTACATTTTGATGTAAAATATGTCTATATATGTTAAAAACTGTAGGAGTAGTGATAGTTTACAAATTGAGTGGAGATTTTCAAAAAACAACTGCCACCACTCATTCCGTAATGCAGTTCAATGGAAAAAAAATGACCATGTATTAGAAAAACTATAAAGAATATAAAAAAGTTGAATGCCAGCATAAACCTATGAAAGTAGCTGAACGTTTTAAAGTTCGAACGAAGTCTGTACGACAAAGTATGAAGGAGTAGATAGGTTGCAAAAAAGTGGAGAAAATAATAATAATAAAGAAAAAATAGTGGGAATAACAGTGCTAGCTGCACAGCTAGCCTACTAACTATTTCACATTACTTTTTTTTCTGCAATGCACAGAGAGAGCACATTTCAAAGAAGATTAATTTATGTGTTCATTAGGAATAAGAACTCACTCTGCAGTATTGAAAGCAAGCTGGAAGTTCTCTCTGCGCTTGTTGGGGTTGAGGATTGAGTACTCAAAGGCATCAGGAAAGAACCGGTGCACCAAGGCGCAGAAGGCTATACCATCACTCCAACTGGAGGAAAAGTTATGGATATTCACCCCCTGTTTACATAAGGACACAAGGAAGCATTACGAGAAAGAAATTGGACAATGAATGGGAGAAGGAGTGCTAGGTTCAGAAATGGAGACAGATAGTCCATGTTTACCTCATATGGCTCTGTTTTGGCCCTGCACCAGTCCAGTAGCATCTGCTTGACATTTTTAGTATTGGGTGCTGAAGTAGCAGGGCATTTCGGAGCTGACGCTACAGAGGAATTTTCCTTGCTGAGAAAAAGACACGCAGAATGTACACAGAGTAGACCGACTTTATCTCTTTACTAGACAAATGCTATACACAGCACAAAGCAAGCTTATGTGATGTTTTTAATGTATGAGCTCTGTGAAGGCACACTGTGATGGCCGGCTTTGATATCAATATCAAGACACTGTCAAGACACTGACGTTGTCATGCTCCAGTAAGGTGACTCACCTGCTTGTTATCTTGTTGATGGGACTAGCAGGTGATGACGAGAGCTGGCTTGTTGGCTCTAAGGAGAAGCAGAAAATTAGACAAACATCACCAAGAGGCGAAAAAAAGATATTCGGAAGTGGGGGGTTTCAAAGGTTGTGTGGCTTTGTGAAAAAAGGTACTCTCACTATGTGATAATGACTGCTGGCTTATGGAACCTCTGCCTATGCTAGTGGCCACGCCTGTCGTCCCTCCTTTGCTTAAGCCCTGCTGTCTCAAGTCCTGGTGCCGGGACCCTCGCTCCTTCTCTCGCTTATCTGAGGAGAGACAAAGGAATGTTGGAAACAAGCAAACAATCAGAGAAATCTATCTATCTATCTATCTATCTATCTATCTATCTATCTATCTATCTATCTATCTATCTATCTATCTATCTATCTATCTATCTATCTATCTATCTATCTAGATGTTAGTGTTGTGACAACATTGGTCAGACTGATGGCTACTCAAAATCAGGACTACTTGTTTTAAGTACATTTTCTTCAGCATTTACCTCTCTTTTTCTTGAGCAGTTCTCTTAGTGCAGCTCGTAGCATTCGTCTCTCTTCAAAATCCACTGCATTATCCAGCTGTCAGAGGTAAACCCCAGATTAAACAAAAACTAAGAGAACAAAAGTTAATCCTACTGCACAGTTGTGTTAACATTATCACCTTGTTAGTGCACATAATTCTAGAATTCTAGAATGAATGGCCAACCGCCAATACTGGGCACTCTTGGGACATGTTGTCAATGTCAGTCACTTACTTTCACTTTGCAAACCTAGCTTGTAAATTAGTTTTATAACACATATCCAGTCAAGGCAAAGCATAGCCAATTAATATCACTTCATTCTCAGTTTAGGGTCAAGTAATTTTAAATAATAAGAACTAAATCTCAATACCGGTGGTGACAGCAAATGGGCAGAGAAGCACATTTTTGAGGTGGATTTCTCATGAACTCCCATGAAGGACAACCAAAGTGTGAAAAAGTAAAAATGACTCCCTCCCTGATCCTATCAAATAATTTCTGATGATGAGATGATGATGAGATCAGATGATTTCTTGTGTTTTGTATTTAATTTTTTTATTTTAAACCCTGACTGCAAACCAAATTTACCATGTAAGACAATAAAGATATCAACTGCATTGAATCAAAACGTCAATATCACTTTAAGCCAGGCAATTTGCCCATCTCACTGACTCACCATGCTATTGAGAACCTCTTCATCTTCAATAGCAGAAAGATCATGGCTGCTCAGGGATCCTGATGAACTGTCAGGAACTGTCTGTCCTACATTAGCCTTTGCCTCCATCTCCAGGATATGAAACTGCTGGTTGGTAAGGAAACACAGTTCCAATGATACAGTCCTTATATGTTTGTGACAATAATTAAACAAATTAAATTATTCTTACTATAAGTTGGAAACCTATGACAGGCACTGTTATACATAGCCATTAAATGGACACATGTACACACACACACAAACACACTGATCATCTTCCACCTTAAACATGCTGTGGGACTGTTAAATAAGGATAAATTACAGTTTATATGTTTCATATACAGTCTATCATTCACATGGGATTACAAATGTCTGGAATGATAACAAGACCATCAGAACAAAAGTCTAAAATACAAATACAAAATCCCTTCTATTTGCAGTCTGTTAAGTAACCTGAATGTATACAATGTGTCTGTTTGTGTGTGTGTGTGTCTTGATATGAACCATGCGGCCGAGTTAAAATATGTTTTTGTTTTCTAAAGTAAGTTCTCTGTATCTCAGCAACTAGCTCAGGGCAGCACAGCAAAGCCTGAAACATGTACAAATATAGTAATGTAGTGGAACTTCTCATTAACATTAACCTTGTTAAACTATGTGGTCAGACACAGGCAAAAAGTAGCTGTTATGCTTACATAATATCGCATACACATACATCAAATATATAAATTGATTGAAAATTGACTCTGTTATAGCATGTGTGTGTGTGTAGGGGAGGGGGCTAGTGCAGTGTCACTTACCTGTATTCAAGGTGTAATCTGTCTTGTCGAACAATGCTTCTGTCAGCTAAGGATGTTTCTTATCCTGTAGACGTTCGGATGCGACCGTGCACTTCTTAGCAGTGTTCACTATTCCCTTTCCCCCAAGTTCCCTTGTCTTGAAGCTTGCACAGAGAAGTGTTTGGGCCCAACCCTCACATCACAGCCTACAACAGTGCTTCATAAGGATGCATGTTTGGAGGGTTAGTTGAGGTTGCTTATATGAACCATTCAAGATGGGAGGAAGGAGGGGGAACTCTTTGGGTATGGGTCTAACTGCCTTTTCCTGCCTCGGTCACTCAACACCCTTCTTCAGCAGACTTCTAGTCAACTAAATCTTAGATGATGTTATGTGAAACTCTTCGAGACATTTCCCCGGGGAGTCTTCTTAACGACAGTGATTTGACACAAAATGTAACAATGTCAGATTGTAAAGAGTGTCCAGGAATTATCAGTGTGTTGGGAGAGTGAAGGGTTAAAATTTTGAGGCGAAAAAAAAAGTGAAGTGTGTGAAGAACACGGCCTTATTCAGGCAAAAGCCTGAGGGCTGCCCAGCGACACACTGTTCACAAGGAGTACAGACATGGAAGGACAGGACGCACACTCCTGCGTGCATACACACACAAATCTGAAAGGAGACAGAGTAAGCAAAATATGCTCTTGAATTCCTTCTGTGAACTTTTGTTTATGCTAAAGGCTAAGCAGAGTAAGGCAGTGAGGGGTCTAACAGACTTCTTGACCAACCGCTCCACCAAGTGGTGAATGCAAGCATATGGTCTTCAATCTCATACGACATAAGATAGCATACTATAGCCCTGACTCACTTCCCTGGTGCCTTGTCCTTGCCAATTTATGTGGAATTTATTTATCTAGATTTGTGGCATGTTCTCTTATGTAAGAGTTTGACTTGTAGATGAACAACTAGGTTTTGGAAATGACTCACTCTAGTGTTTACAATCATTACTAATATGAACACGTCATTTGTGGTCTCAAAATACATTAAACTCTGTTTAGCTGACAAATCACTATTAAAACAAAGCCACTATCAAAACAAATCTCAAAATCACATCTCAACAAATAAGGCTTGTCTTAAACCAAATTTCACTCAATAAAGTTTTTAAGTGAACTGAATTGAATTAAGGTGCAACACTGCATTTACAGGCTTTAACATAGCTGACAACTTTAAATCAGCAATATGGAGGTTAGGTTTGTAATGCTTTACTGGTGCAGTCCATGTATTTTTGAATGAAACATGCATGCATGCAAGCGGGCATATGTCATTGCCCCTCAACTAGCAGATTGGAAATCATCTGACACTGTTGGCTTTAAAATTATTTACCAAATATATTATAGATCACATAACTCCTCCCCAGACCTTGCTCTTAAGCTGTATGATCATGGTACAGGCTTATATATAGGCTTTATATATATATATATATAACATATACATTTGTACATATATTGTGGGTTTAGGTAAAACTGACACTAATAAAATACTACAATGGAACTTTGATTCAAGGTATATATTGTGTGGGATCTATACCTACAATTCAGCATTGGTCTTGAAATGTCATTGATGTTTGTGTCAAAATAAGGCAGGAGACAAGTCATTCTTGAACCAGTATATTTGAGGCAGCTATCCATGACTGTAAAATACATAAATATAATAAAATAACAATTTACATCCAACTAAATTTGCAAACAATCAAAAACAGTATGTACACAGGAGGCATATGCTTTGAAGACAGCATCCTTACTTGTCAGTGCAATATGCTATTTCTCCCTCCCTCACAACCTGCCCTACACAACACCCATGAGAACAAGCAACCTACCCACTCCAACTGCTGTAGATTGTGATAGTTTAAGAGGTTAACAATCAAACCAAGATTATTTGAAACTGGTTAAGACTGTTGTTATTAGCGATGTACCAACAACATACAATATACTACTGAATTATTAAAATTCTTGTTAAATGTGGTCATATATTTGCGGTCAGATTAGAATAATCTTTTACCACTGATAGAATACTATCTATCATACTTAGGTGCTGATGAAACTTGTACTGACCTAGACATTTAAGCAATAGCAACATTCTTTTAGTACTCCTCAGTCAATATCTTGTTTCTAGTTGAAAAGTTTCTATGGATTGGGATCTTTTGAAAGATCTTTTTGAAAGAGATGAATTAAACCTAGTATGTCTTGGCTACCATGCTGTCACTTTAAGTTGACTATAGATGGCAGCCTAAATAATAAAACAAGACAAATGGCATTTCATTTATTTACTTTCCAGTGAGACACATCAAGTTGAGGCTTGTAACATACCGTCCTGTCTACTGCTGTGCTTATGGCAAACTATAAAGAATATATGGCATGTGTGTTAGTGATTAAGATATGTAGTATAAGGAAAGAACATCTGCATATTGGATTGACTTAGACCTCACGGTCGAAACGCTGCCTTATAATAAAATAAGGAACTTTAATTTAGTTATACTACAGTTCACTACTTTTATCCAGCACATGGCCTAAATACAGGTTGGATGTGCAGACCTCTATAGTCATTTTGTTTAGTAAATAATCTATAACTTTAATTACAGTATGGATGGCTTAGTTGTTCCTTTTGTCTTGGGTGATGGTAAACTATATGTAAGCAGTTTTGCGACTGAACCAGACATAGCCTAACTACAGATCAGGGTTTCAACAATTTGGCATAAAGGAGGAAAGATTAGTGACATCCCGGATAATTTAAACTCCTTACAGGAGCACTAGCATGCAATCCCATGCCTGGGTAAAAAGATACACCAGACCTCTCTCTGAGAGACACAGGCAGCCAAGAAAGGTGCAGCGTTGACCAGTTGCTTCCACTGACTTCTGATATATCAGTAAATATAATATAAGCACATGCAAGACCTTTCCATTCTCAATAGGACTGTTTTTAAACCTTACGGTTTCAGACTTGCATGATTACAAATCACGGCATTACAAATCCTGTAATTTCTACAGCCATTCAAAAGCAAAATATTTTTCTTCTTCTTTCTTAGAAATAGTGAAGGGGCATACATTGTTTTTTTTTTTTTTGAGAACAGAAAATCATGTTGTTAAAATGCATTGTAAACACTGACATAAAACATAGCAACACTGTCCAGAAGTTTTTAGGATGTACAGGTTAAAAAAAAAAGAAGAAAAAAAAAAGGCACCCGCAGGGTAGAAATATGAGACCTATCGGAGATGACACTGTTTGGTCTCTCAGAGGCAACCAGAAAGGAAGCCTCAGTCTTTTTCACATCTCTTCCATGGGGAACAGACAGCTAAAGTTGAGTGAGACTCCTTAGAGAATGTGTAAACCTAATAATAGAATCATGCCGCAGCGAGCACAATACTGTAAACGGTGAAAGTAATTGGATTAATTCTAGGGAGACCTTTATTTCCAAAGCTGGTACGGTTAAAAATCTAGGCCTTAGGTGGGAAGCTGCGCTGAGGTTCGTAGGGCACGGAAAAAAAAAAGGGCTCAGGTCTCCTCTTAGATCTGTGCTTCAGTAGATAAAATACATATCTGACCCAAGACTGAACAAATCACATGCCATTATGCAGAAATGCTGGCGTGCATGTGTCCGTCTATAGAAACGGCAGCTAGCCAAAAGCTATAGCACTAAAAAAATATGTAGTGCCCTCTTTAAAAAATCCCTCTCCCTCACGCACACACAAAAAACAAAAAGCTGCCAAAAAAACCCAGCACCCTCTGATGGTAGGACCAGGTGAGAATCGGGTAACAGTACCATGGGTATTTGTTTTTATAATTTGTGCCCATTCACGTTTAAGGTGGTGTGCTCTCCGTCAACAAGTCTTAGTCGTGACACTAAGCTCTCTACAGCCTAGGTTCTCCACGTTGCCCAAACCATCTCTTCGAGCCCCATATAAATGAGAACGTTTTCACAGTGGAGCAGCATGAGTGACAGTGCGGATACCTGATGAGGTATGAAATATTTTAGTGTGCTCATGCATGCATATACCACTAGGCTATGTACTGTATGAGTGTACAGATCAAGGAGAGAATTTCACTGCCACTGTCATAAAGGCAACTTTTTTCTTAGTCAGTCAAACTCCAGTTCCATGAGACCATAGGAGAAATAAATAACTTGGCACAGTGGAGTAAAGTAAAACAAACAAAAAAACACCTGAACTTTAAAATTTCAGTTGTGTCATCAGTGTCAGTGGCCTCATGAGGTTACAATCTGTCTCCTACTCCTCACTAGGGTTCGACCTAACTACCCCATCAGGGACAGCCAACTACAACCAAGGTCTCTATCATTTTATCTTTCAGCATTCTTATTCTGTTCTCTCCTCCCCCTTTTCAGTTCAGTCCATCTTGTCTTCCTGCTTCGCACCCATTAGTTCCTGATAATCTGATGGGGTCAGTTCAGATGCGCTAGTATTGTCCATGTCGTCTTCGCTAGCGGTGTGGAACTCCTCCTCTCCCGACTCCTTCGCTTTGGCCCGGTGCGCGTCCAGGTAGCTGGCGATGAATTCCGAGTTCTGATAGATGAGCATGCCGGACAGCGTGAGTACCACACCGGCACAGCTGAGGGCCGACATCTCGCTGCCAAAGAGCAACTGAGAGAGCAGGAGGTTTCCAACAACGCTCAGGTTGCCCAGGATGTGCAGGGTGACGGCAGAGGTGAGCGTGATTACACAGCAGCTGGCCAGGTTGTACATGACGGAGCCCAGGCAGCTGAGCAGGATGAAGACCCAAAGGTGGCGGTCGTAGTGGAGAGGAGACTCCAGCACTGCCCAGTTTTCCAAGGCCAGGGCTGCCACAGTCAGGATGCAGAAACTAGGGATGGACATCAAGTAGAGCAGGAATACAGAGTTGATCTTCTCCTCCTGAAGCAAAATACCTAAGTAAAAACAGAAATGACACTGAGCTTGTTACAGACGTGTATAATACACAAGACCCCAACAAGTAACAAAACAAGCTAATTCGACCTACATATTTCTACTATATGGAGATGTCCTCTTCTTGACAAATAGGATATCCCATTTGTACATAAGGGCGCGGTATTATATGTGCTGAGAAGAAAGAACCTGTTGGTTTAAATAAATAGATACGAGCACCTCTAATGTGTGTCAATGAAAAGTAAACATCTAAGGGAGAGAGGATGAAAATAGCTTGCTGAAACTTGACACAACAACATCCAGCTAGCTTTGCATTTCAGGATAGATTTTAACCTTAAATCGTGATTACAAATAAAAAAAGCTATGTGCTATAAATTACATCTGTTTAATCTAGTAGTTACAATATCTGCTTTTTTGTTATGTAACACATCAAGATAAGGTATTTATGTCTTTTTAGAAACTCTGTTGTTTCTGGAGTTAATTCTTCCTTGACATCCTTGACATTATGTGAACTAAAACACCAAACATCACTAAAACATCCACTGCACAAAACACATGGTTTCTAGCAATTCCTACCACCAATGTTTCTGTCCAGGCATAGGACATTAGCCAAATGATTCTATTGGAGATACTGCTTAACATAATAAAGCCCATATTACATACATTTAAATTTACATGCACTAGTGCGGTTTCATAGATCATTAGCCAAGGGAATTTTTTTTGTTTGGATTTAAATAGCATCTAAATGTTTCTTTTTAAACATGATGTGATAAGGCATTGGAACATTTTGATTTTCCAAGAAGTTTAAAAGTTTTCCTTTACTTTGTCATTGTGGATGCAGTTACATTACAGCACAAATAATCCTCAGGGGGTTTTTTTGGTGTGGGAACCCTGTCTTTTCTAACCTATAGAGACCAACATGTATTTAAAGAATGGAGACCAATAATGAAAATAAACCAGTCACATACCACTTTAAGAAAAGGGTGTGTTACTAGTCTGAGGAATGAATCACTAAAAAGTTCCAGGAGTGCAGACTGCTGCGGTATAGGGGTAAATTCTAAAATACACTCTGATGTCAGTGGCATGAAAGGCAATTTCCACTTTCACAAGGAGGCACGGATTTCATGCGCTTCCTTATAATTTACAGATTACATCAACTAATCTAAAATAGTTACAACAGTGGAACATATTTAACTACATTGCTATGGACAAGAGTCTGAGTTGGAAGAAAGCATTGCGACTGAGACAGTAGTACTTACTCTGCTGAATAGTCTTGACGCCCCTCAACATAGTTGCTGCAAACACAAAGAAACAGCCAGTCTGATCAAACTGAACTTCACCCATGATGCTGAAGGACGCTCCAAGGCAGATGGGCATCATTGCCGTGTATTTGAGGATATGGTGCTGCTTGCCCAAAATCAGTGTAGAGATAGCCAGAGTAAAGAGTGGAGTAGTGGTGTAGATCATTTGGGCAAACGACAGCTGGACATAGTTCAGACCCATGTTGCCAAAGGCGATACTGGCACAAAATGTCAGACTTAACAGGAACACTTTATATTTGGCGCTGGGGGTCAAGTCCTGCTCTCCATCCCCTTTGTGGCGGATCACCCTTAGTTTGATCAGCCCATAGTCCACAACAATGGCTGTCAGCATATGCAGAGCTGATAACAATAGGGGGTACCTGAAGTTATAGACCGCAAATATCCATTTGTTAAGACTGGAGATGGTTGTTCCAGTCACAAGCCACACAATGACAGCGGACAGAAGATGAAGCATCTCTGCGGTTGGCCTTCTCCCGCTTGGTCGCCGGGTCGCCTCGCATTTTGAGAAGCCATCGGCACTGATCATGTTCGTATCATTCTCGTCTCTGTAAGGCAATGTGTTAGTGACTTCGTAACGCAATCACGCACTCGTCCAAATACAAAAACTGGACTGTAGCGAGTTAGTCATAATGACAACGTGATCCAACGACCAACATTAAAATCTCGAGAAAATAACACGCGACTAAAAAGCTTTTCTTGACGCTAATATGAACGCTCTTCTTTCTCGTCTAGCAAACCCGCATTTTCAGTACCGCCTAAAAACACGTGGTTCTATTTTGCATCGACGGCTGGTTGTGTAACGAGAATGACAGATGCTAGACGGAAGCGACCTGCCTACAAAACTGCTTGGAGGGGAAGGGAGTCAGCTCGCCTTCACAACGGGGACTAGTGCGATTGTTATCTTTTATGAAAACTGTTATCTTAAAATGTATCCATAAGATGGAAATTTGACGCAAAAAATGTTTTTGTTTTTTTTATGAAAGCGACGCAGTAAATATTGCGGAAGAAACTGTAACTGTAACAGACTCTGTGTTCTTATGTAAACAATCATGTACACAAAACACCATGTGGCCACAGCATTTCTAACGTCACGGGTGGTTTGTATACACGCTTGTTTTTTTAATAGAAGCTTACTTCATTGCCTGTGAAGATGTCGTGGTTCCCTCGGCTTCAGCTCAGCTCAGTTGTTCACATGTACACACATAAGTGAACGAGCGAGTCGCCTCACACACACACAAACTTGAACGTACACGGTGTTAATCTAAGTTTCACTTCGAAAGCAACGAGAGTAAGTCACGGTACGAGGTAGGTCGACCGTAGGTCACCGTATCGTGAACTGTCACTCGACACCGGTAGCTGGATGTCTCTGGCCTTAGCTTGTGTTGTCATGCTAAAATCATTTTAGCCAGCTAGCGGACCTGTCCACTGTATCCAGCTGGGTTAGCTAACTGACGTTAGCTCGGGTCAGATTAGCGAAACGTTACTAAGACAACAAATGTTAACGCTAGTTCGGGAACGCGCGAACAACGTGGCGTCCGCGATGGAAATACGTTTGTTACGTTACATAATATGCGCACATTTGCTCTTTCGGGGCCGTCTTTACCTTGTTCTAAGAGTATCTTTGGCGTCACAGCATCCTGATATCCCGTCAGTTACAGTTCACAATACACACAACACGGACGCTCTGCTGTCATTGGATACTTAAATTTAAAGGGGAATGTCACTAATTTACCAGTTAACTTTATGCTATTCCTGTCATGTGAATATGTGTTAAGTACTAGGCTACTGTGAAGTCAGACGAATTGGGAATTATAATCTGATCACTACCATATTTACCCCGTTTCTTTAGACGGTTGGATACGCATCAGATGTTCTACTGGGGATATTGCATTTGCCGTACATGAGGCGATAAGGGTCTTACTGGGGCTGGCGATGCCAAAGTAATACAACCGGCGTGGT
>OMKK01013501.1:10949-33072 GCA_900302305.1 Polymixia japonica | reverse complement strand
TAAAGAGAAAAAGAGAGAGAGAGAGAGAGAGAGACAGAGAGAGAGAGAGAGAGAGAGAGAGAGAGAGAGAGAGATGCTTCTCACCTGTGAGTGTGCTGGGATTCTCCCTCCAGGCTCTCTCTAGGCTGTTGTGCTGTTTGGCTAGTTGTTCAATGGTCTCCTCCAGATGGTGACGCTGTTCTCTTTCATACTGCAGGGCCCTTTGCCACCTCCGGTTGTGTTTTTCCGCTATGTCCAGAAAGTCACGGCATGCCTGAGGTGTAAACGCACATCATCAAATCAACAGAGCCCATAAGCTACATCCAGTGGTAAAATGTGACAAAAGCATTGATCGGTCTATGACAGTGACTACTGTAGTATTTATCATAACAGTGGAGTGGCTCACACTGGGAAAACTCACATTGATCATAGCATTGGAGGTGATGCGGAAGAGTGTGGCGCGCTCGTTGACAGCCTTTAGTTTGTCTGTGCCGTCGTTGGATCCTCGCAGATCCTCAAGTTCGCTGAGGGACCGCTGGAGGGCAGCGCCGTGCTTGCCTATCAGGTCGTTGCAGGTGCTCAGGTCATCTAGTTTACTAGCCAGAGTCTTGAGCACCCCCTGGGTCAGGGCACGGTCCTGCTGGGGTACAGGGCCCTCATCTCCTGAGTCATCTTCCCACAAATGTGAGGGAGAAAGTAAAGTCAGCCATGAATTGTTCAAATATGCATTCGCAGGGGCGCTATAATATCACTCAAGGTCATGGGTCTGCTTGTTTCCCAGTTACGTAATGTACGGATAATATATAGATGCTTATGGTTAAGAAATCACAGATATCAGGGAAACTAGTGCCTCATCGGGCATTCCCAGAGTCGCGTAGGTATACGCAATAACGTAGAGATGGAACATGAAAATGACAATAACTCTTCACACCCTGCTCCCCCACCCCGCTACACTAGCAGAAAGCTGTGAATGAACATGGTTGCCCTGGAAACGGAGGCCTGTGCAATTGGGAGGCTGGTCTATTTTTAGCAGCAGAGAGAGAAATAAAGATGACGCACAACACTTTTCCTCCTCCTACTCCTCACCTTCCTATGTTGGCATGAGATGAGCCATCTGTCTCAGGCACTTAAGAGGAAGGACAGAGAAACTAGCCTTTTAGCTAGGCACCGGAAAAGACATATGCCTTCAGAGATATTATACAGCAACGTGAACCTGAGGTGCCTTTTTAGAGCAGAGAAGAATGCCTAACTTGAGAAAATGTTATAAAACACACTGAATGGCCGCCGAGACAGAATCTCAGAAAAAAAACCCAGTGGAAAAGACCACTTGGATTTAAGACAGCTGAGATAATGACAATTAATTTTGAATTCTGCATCAGAGGCATTAATACAAATTTAGGTTATGGCTGTTTGTGTGTGTGTTCCAAATGTCATCACAAACTGTCCAGCTCTCAAATGCTAATAACTGCCTTTATCCTATGTAATCTCGCACATATTCATATTTCTTGTGTGCTTCAAGAAACAGTTTAGCATGTGTAAGCTGAAATCAACCAGACGGGTTAGCTGAATCTAGGCCAGTGTCATCACTGCCTTAGAGCCCCAGAGCAGGCAGAGAGACTTCCATGCTGTATTAGGGGGAAATAAAGACAATCAGGGCAAACTGGATTAGTAAACTCTCAGGAGGAGAAGATTAAAAGGATGGTGAAAACTCCTGCAGGCATCTGTAATGGTTTCATGACCCATATACAGCAGAGAGAGAAGCGATCCTTCTTGACTCTCTGTTTACGCATCTGTGCTTGTCTTGAGTCGGAAACACACAGTGACTCATCCTTAAGTCACTGCAAAACATCTATAGGTGAGGGAGGGAGCACCAATATAGAGAGGGAGACAAAGGAACTTTGGAAAAAGAAAATGAGATTGGAGAAAAAAATTAAATGGGAGCGGTGTAGGTCATCGCAATTAAAGTTCTACTTTTTACTGCCAAATCCTGCTAGCTGCACTGTTGCTCCCTCATTAGGGAGAATTTATTAAAATGCACACTCCATGAGTTCAGGTTTTACCATCCAGTAGGAAAAATTAATGGTCTGGGGACTAGTTGTTTAAGACAAAGTTGTTTTGTGTTACAATATGCCCATTCCCTATCAATCCTCTGGGATTCCCTACAATATAAACCTGATTTCTGTAGTTCCAAGTTTAGCTGGCTATTGACCGGCTATTATAGGTCAAAGGTCCATTATCAAAAAACCATGCTATAATCATCAGTAATCACAACACACATACACATAACCAAAACACACAGAAACAGAGACGCATATCAGTAGAGCTCCAAAATCTGCAGAAACCCCTGAGGAAGAGACTGAACAATAACAGTGTCTGTTCAAAAATAAAACATTGAAGATAAGCAGATAGGAAATGAATGTACATGCTTTAGCCAGAATATGACCCAAAAACCATGTAATAATCAAGTCAAAACATTATGTCAAATAAGTAGGCTAACACAGAACAAACATTAAACTATTTAGGAACATATAGTTCCAGTACAGTAAGCATTCCTTCTGATCCATGGGGAATCTGGGCAAAGCAATGTAAAACCTTCCAAATGTTCTCACACTTTTAAATCCTGTTTAGTGTCTTAGCTTTAATCACTGCCAGTGTCTGCTAAACCAAAGTCCAATGCTATACAAAGAAACAACCAAGTATTGATAGATTACACACATCATGCAGACTCTCTATTTTGCTACAGCAATATAGCCACCGTTACAGAGAGGTTACAAATGTATTTATATAATTCAACTATAAACCCTTTAGACGGTGGGAAGAGCACAAATGACTCAAAGACACACCCCTTTTATGAACAATGCCTCAAGTAGCTGGGTCCTAAATCTGAGAAAAAACAAAATATGTCTTCATCATTAGTCATAAGCATGGTACGGGTCAGTCGGGCAAAATATAGATATATAATGCAGTTAAAGAGATACTGTAGTGAAAAAATATTGCTACAACTAAAACTATATTGCTACTACTAAAAGTAGGCAGATACATTTTGTTTGGTTATTCTGCAATCACTGTGAATCATGGTCACATATTGCTCACTGAAAACATCTGCAGTAATTCTGCTGTTAGAGAAATCCTATCAGCATACCTACACAGACAGTTGCACAGACAACTGTACTAAGTCAACGTCAAAGTCATTTAACTCCATAAAGGCACACTGTATAGCTTACTTTACACTTTCTTCTCAGTATAATTACAGGGAATATACAGGTTACTTACAATGTGAAACTCATTAAGCAGGCTGCACTCATCTCTCCCTATTGTCCTTAGAATGTAGGTGGAGATATATGTTTTCAATAATGATCTTTTCCTTCTCTCGTTCTTTGCTTCCACTCTCTACCCCTCCTGTTATCAGAGTAGGAGGAGGAGCCTAAAGGAAGGTCATTTCATTCAGCTCTGACTGTCGTCATACTAGAATAAAGAGGGAGGGGAAGCAGGGTAGGGGGGTGCTTGTGTGTGTGTGAGAGAGACAGAGATAGAGAGAGAGCAAGAGAGATGGTGAGAGAGAGAGAGAGAGAGAGAGAGAGAGCAAGAGAGATGGCGAGACAGAGATGCTAAAGACAACCGACTGCACCACTTGCACCATCTTCGCTTCTATTCTAAAAACCCACAAGCATCTCTAGGTATCGACGTGTAGCCAATGCGTGCCTGTGTCACATAACGCAATGGATAACTGTCACTTATGAGCACACAACAGTATCAAGGTATGGAGAACACAAGCCCTATGATATCAAGGAAATCAAATAGTAACAATGGACAGGTGAAGAGGAGGCAGTTATAAGTAGGCTGGATGGGATGAAGAATCGCAGACAGGGGAGAAGAGCGTTAAAATGTTAACTAGTAAACAAATAACCCAGGCCTAGATCTGAGAAATACGATGACTTAAATATACATCTTGCATCAAAATCACTCTTACACACAGACCCTAAAGTCCCCTTTGTTAGAATATGTTGAACACCACTGCCCTCTTGTGGTTTGTTGTTTACATAACACCAGTCACCTTGCAGATGGAAAAGGTGCATGTGCACTGCATTGATACTGGTAGTGCGTAACCTTGAAGCGTATAAAATAACAAACAAAGCGTTTAGCTGTCTGCAATTACATGTTTAATTATAAATTGGCATACAACAATGCACCATGTCATTTTATCTTCATTTTATCAATTATTAATGGTAGAAGTTGTCATCCAGCTAATTCCACAGACACTTTGAATGAAGGCAGTATGATGTATGCATTAAGAACACTATAACAGTCAATGCAGACTCTGTAAAAAACAATATTTATATTATTCTACTTTTGGCTCTTTAATCATGCTGTTTACATTATCCATAGTCCATTTATCACTGCAAGGCTTTGTTGTTGAGATTTGGAGCGAAGTCCCTTTAAGACAAGATCATGTGATGCTTGGTCGCATTATTATTTCTGAAATTATTCTGAAATCTGCTACTAATTACCAAAGTTGTTGCCTGAAGGGAACAAGAAAGTGATCGTTGCAACTAATAAATTTGACACCATTCAGTTTGCATTCATTGGTTATGGATCAGATTTACAAGAAGGTCTGGCAAACAATGCTGGTTTGAATCTCAAAATGAAAAGCATCTTATAAGCAGCTCACCAAAAGTCTCAACCCAACTGGTATATATTCCTTTAACCACAAAGTCATCAAAGAAGAACTATACAGAGATCGCTGAATGTTTCTTGTCTGATTTATGGTTCTGCAATAACTTATGTATAGGCATAGAGGGCTGTGGACATATGCACTTCCCAAAAAATACCACTGTGTGCATGTCTCACAGACAACACATAGACGAGTAAGAGAAACTGATGATCAGTTAAACAAGCATTCTTCACAACTGAACACAGGTGTGGAAAAACACTGACAATGTGGATACCTGAGTGGTGCATCAAGTGAGTGGCGTTGGCCTTGGCCTGCTGCAGTGCAGAGACCCAGCGCTGACTCTCTCCATCTGAGATGGCCTTCAGGTGGTAGCTCCGCCCTCCACTAGTCACCACTAAGTGGCAGGTGTCACCCACCTCAATATGTGCTGTTGCCATGGGAATGGTGCCTCGGCAAGTGTGCGCCATCTCTGCCTGAGTCCTACAGAGCACAAACGTAGATAGGGGAGAATAAGCTGAGTCATAGTCCTTGATGGAGATATGTAGCACGAAAACCCAGAATCTTGGGATATGGCAATACCATTATGTCAGGAATGTAGATTTACAATCTCCCTCATACATGGTCCTTAATATTTAATTGAACACAGGGCTCTTGTGGTTTGTATCATATATAGAGTGAGTGCCTTTAAAAGCATCTGCTTGAGAGCAAGTATGCATGTGCTGAGGCATAAACATGGTTAGTATTCTAAAGAGATGTATATAAAGTCATATTCTACATGGGAAACAAGAATTCTAGAGTGGAAAGAAGGTGGCACTGGTTCTACAACAGCTTAATCACAGGGTGTAAAATAGATTTATGTAAATGTAATAAACAGTTCAGCCACTCTGATTAGTTCCATGGTGTGCTCTCTTTCTCCATCAGGGTTCAAAGGCTGCTGGATGTGAAGGGATGAGAGAACATCATGGCAAATGCCACAATGTCTGTCCATTCCTTTTTTTCTGATTTCTGAACAATGTAACAGCAAAACGAAGCTATGACTAATGCACATAAATGCATTCTCAAGTTATGTTGACGTGAGAAATCTTTTTAAGCACGTCTTTTTTATGGCAATGTAATTGAGTCATCTTCTGTAGAGTGACGTCAGGAGTAACGTTAAGCTATTTAGTCAAATACTCAGGGGTTATGAGGTTAAATAATACGAAAAAGATACTGCTTAACTTGTCGAATAAACAGCAATTATCTTGCTAAACACAGACAATACATTTGATCAGAAACTTTTCTTTCTATCAATTCTCACGTTAGGAAAAATAAATGTAACTCAATGTCAACGTTTGCTAATCTGCCAGTTAACTGCATCGTTGTCGTCATGGATACCGTTAACTAGCCGCTTAGCGAGCGTGAACACGGTGAAGTCACCTGTAATACGACAGCAGGCCGTTGCTGAGGACGAACCATCGCCGTTGATATCCCTTCAGGTAGTTGGTCCATTTAAAGAGCCAGCCTTTGTAGGTATCTAAACCAGGTAGCTGGATCCCCGACAGAGTTGGAGAGGGCAAACTCTTCATCAGTCCGTTCATTTGCCCTTCTGTCAGTGTTACTCCAAGAAGGGCTGGAGTCGGTCAGAGCAGTTGTTGAAACCAAAACAGCTGTAGCTAGCTACGTGAGCCAGCTATGTGGCAGACACTAGATGGATGCTAGAGAAGGATTCCGTTAGCTAGCTTGCAGTATGGGGTCTCTACCAATTCTCTGGTCTCTCACACTGTCTGCTAGAATAAACGTTAAAGTAAATTAAACCAACATTACCCGGTCCTTACATAAAAGAAACGCGGGCGTGGACTTGAATGCGTTTAAAAATGCGCGGATGCAAAAGGGGGAACGCACGATGACGTGTGTGTCCCGTACACGCAGGAAGGATAGTCGGGCAGCTAGCAGAAGACTGTATTTTCGCCGTTTCACCTGTTACCTCACAAGGCAGCCATGCGTAAACATGACAACGCTAAACAGTTTCCTCTACAGACTACAGTTCATAATCATAATCATAGTGATTACTAGTGATAGTGCCCATAGATTTTATATAGAACGCGTAATACCATTTTATATGCACAATGACGCAAGAAACTTAGATGGTCTATCAATTATTAACTATCTTGTTATGCAGGCTATTTGCATCAAGCAGTAGACAATAGTATATTTACGTTGCTGGAGGCATGATACAGTTAGGTACCTAGAAAACATTTTGTCATTACTGATAGAAAAGGGTGATTGGTGGAGATGTGTACCTGCATATAATTTGTTCCCTCATCACAGGTTTTCAAGAACACCATTATCTGCATTAAAGGATAATTGAGGCCATTTTTGACGGCCTCATTCTGAGTTGGGTTGGATCACTTGTCTCCAATACAGTTTAGGGCAATCCACAACTCCAGCAACCGATACCAAAACCACCCAAAACATATTATTTTTAAAACTACCATCTAGTGCTAATGCAAGCGACATGTGCTACTAAATCCTAATTTATACTTGTGCGGAAACTGTGTACATAGAGCTGCAGAGGCCATGTGCGGCACATGCAGAAAGCCGCAGAATAGGTCCGGAGACGCGCTGTGCACCTTGTGAAAAATGTAACTACGTGACAGGGACTGCAGATGCCACAGAACCATGACTGGACTGGGGAGCAGTGAGATGTGGGGGGGTGTACTCAGAGATGGAAACATTTCAGAGAGATTCGTGAAAGCAAAAAACAACAACAACAACAACAAAAAACGCTAAAACCAAAAGCAGTGGGAGTGCAGAAAGGGAGAAGATACCGGCTTTCTATATTATGTTATATTGGCTTCAAATGTGTATTAAACATGGCAAAATGGACAGCAACATTTAGTATAGGTAGGTTGTCTAAACCTGTGTCTGAAATGTATGCTCTGCACACTATAAATGACCGGCCTTTGCACGAGGTGCCGTCGCAGAATGCAGTCACGCAGAGATGCAGTAGTATAAACACAGGCTTAACTTAGTAAACAACAATGCGCACGTCTGTGGAGGGGGCTCACAAATGTACACCTACATGCGTGAAAGCCAAGCTTCAGTGTCCAAACTGGTTCTGTGTGCCTGTGCAGACCCGGTGTAGACAGCAACATTGATTAAATGCATTCTATTTACAATAACTGGCCCATTGGGCCACCAGCACCTAACTGCAATGAAACTATGTCCATAGTAACAAAATACACACGCATCTGTATCCACAAATTATGGAACAAATCATTTTGGGATAGTGGAGGTAGACCTTTTTGCTACACAAGGGAACACACTTCCCCTAGTGGTTGTCTATAAGGGCCCCACCAGGTCCTCTGGGGATAGATGCCTTGAGTGATTCTTGGTCTCAGAAAAGGTTGTATGTCTTACACCTGCTTTCACTTCAATCTGCACTCGTTGCTAGAGTCAAGCTCCTGGGAGCCAGGTTGTTGCCTATGGCACCAGACTGGCCTCAGAGACTATGGATGGCAGATCCAGAGTCAGAGATCTGCTAGCAACCCTTGGCCCTTGTTGATCAGGATGGCCATGTTGTCACAGGCCCAGAGCCAGATATGACATCCAAAGCCTCAAATGATCAATCTTAATTTATCTAGGCCTTAAATGGCAGCGGTTTCAGCATGTTGATCTTTATGCGGATGTAATAGACACCATGCAGGCCTCTCAAACTCTTTCTAGGCTACAATATGGAAGCAAATTAAAGATCTTTCTTGATTGGTGCATAGAAATGTACCTTGCCACATTACAGTCATTCTAGCTTTTCTTCAGAACCTCACATATAAAGGGTTGGCAGAAATTATATTCATGGTTATGAGACAGCTATCTCTATAGGACACATTAGGTGGACAGGGTTTCTCCTGGTGTTGACCCCTTGGCTACTCAGTTTCTGAAAGAGCCAAGGAGGGGCCAGCCCCACTCCAAATGTCAAATCTGCTCCATCTAAGAATCTTGGTTAATGTGAATGTTCATGAGTCCACCATCAGGAAAACACTAAACAAGAATGGTGTGCATGGGATGATGGAAAGGACTACTGTCCAAGACACCACTGTGGCAGTATCATGGTTTGGGCCATACTAGTGTCCCATCACCTACACTACTGCATGTAAACAACCATCACTTGGCAAATTGTTTGGTTGCTCCATCATTAGGTTAAGTTTAAGGTTTGCATGGGATGTTGTAGGGGGTCAGACTCTAGTCTCAACAGGGGTTGCAATCAAACTGATAATTTCTGGAAAATCAAAAAGGTTGGGGTAAAGGCTCTCAGCCTTTGCTGTACCAGTGTTAAACAAGCAAGAAAGAAAATCAGACTTCCAGTGAAAAAGCCAAATAAAAGCCCTATTGACACACAACACATTTGGAAGCATGTTTTTAGTATTACAAAGTACCAAAGTGAAAAATAGATATATTTAGGGAAGAATCTGTATTAGATGAACATTTTTCAATATATTTTTTCATAACGTATTCTATTATATGTAGGCATATGCAGATATGCACACACACACACACACACACACACAACCGGCTGCAGAGAATTCAAAAAGATTAAAAAAAACTTGGGAGTCTACCTGTAGATAATTGTGACACTGCTATTAAAAAGTCCTTCCAAATAGTATTGTTTTGTGTTTTGTGTTTTGTGTTTGAGTCTTTGTGAATTGATTTATCACACATCTCTTTTAAACCTGCCACACCAAAATTATACGGCCCACATCATCCACAGCGGTTCAGCATTCGAAACATCAGCTTTGTGTCCGTTGCCACGCCAATGGCACGAGAGGTTAGAATACGAATCTACAAGTTGATGTGATGGTTTTGCGCATTTTTCCCTATATTAAAAAATCTAGTCTACTCTAAAAGCCTTTAGGAACAATTGTTAAATAACAATGGGTTAAAAATGAATCTTTGTCAGATGGCATAATTCCGTCTAAATTTTTGCTCTAGGTTATTAAACATTCATTTTAGCCTCCCACTAGGGTACATTAAGGGGACATAATTATAGGAAATACAATATAATTTTTGTAGTATCTATTTCACAGCTATAATTTCACTCCATTTACAATAGTTCCACTGAGTATTCTTATATAATTGTGTTGTTATACACACCCCAACACTCACCTTGTGAGTTTTTTTACACATAATGTGAGGGTAAAATGTTTTCTTGTCATATTTTGACTGGTTGCAGCTCTTGGCTGTGATGTGAATTGAGAAACACACATAGGCTGCATATAGTAGCAGTATTCACATATATATCACACATACGGATAGTAGCAGTAATCACACATATATCACCTATATATGTGAAACACACGTGAAATATCAGACATATGATTGCTGGCTTGAGGGGAATCAAAGTGATCTTACACTCTTACACTTAAAAAATGAAAGAGTAGATTACATACTGTATGTCATTGAGCACTAATGCTTTATTTGCTGGCATTTCTTGCAAACTTCAATCAACACAGCAAAATGGTAAAATCAGATAAGACTTAAACAGACATTAAAAACTTAAATAAATATCATAATGAATTGTCGTCAACAAATGCTGTAAGCAATTTCATGTTCCAAGAGAGGCCTAAGGCTTCTTGACTTTTTCTGGAACATTTGAATTTTCCCTATCCATTACAGGGGTGGCTATTTTTAAATATGCATCATTAAATAAATAAGTAAACAGTTAATAGTTGAAGATTATTTTCATTTGGCATCATCACAGTCATTGGTGAGGACTTTTTTTATTGTACAATCATTTCTGCATTGTTCTTTGAAAAGTGCTTTGTGACACTATGCCTTACAAAAAGGTTCTACCATCTTTTTTTAATCCTTCCTCAATGAAAGGAAAACTACATTTACCAGGGGTCGTTTAAGGTGTTTGCCTATAGCTGTATTTCCATCACATGGATAAACAGCTTTGAACAACTGCACAACCCTACAAGTATCCCCTTATCATTATTAAGAACAAATCTGTATGGCACTAGAACTCAGGTTTCTTCAGTAGATGTTGTAACATTTTTGCACTTTACGTTGCACCAGATAAATGTTCACCTTAAATACCATGTAAGAAATAATACAAAACTGTTTTACACAGCACAATGCAAATAAGATATTTAAACTCACCGAATTGGTGCAACAAGTAGTGTTAAGCAATATTTCACCTACAAATTTAAATCATTAACAGATTAGGAATTTTGAACCCCTGTATATACAGAGGTTTGCTGGATATGGTGTCATTGATGTAAGGCAGTCAAGTACAGCCAATAATATTTTAAAAATTGTCATGGTGAAAAAAGTTGCTACAGCAGTAGGTTTCAATCCATCGAACTGAATGTTTGTTGTCATAATCACAGTGTGAATTGTTCCAACTTTCAGCATCCTTCCCGGATATAAAGTCTGCTCACGCTCATATCCAAAACATGTGAGTCTCTGCTGTTACAGCAAGCCATCTTGTTCAAAGACTGAGGGCAGCAGGGAGAAGTCAAACGGGACAAACTTGACACCTGTCCCATGGTAGAACTTGTTCTGGAACTCTACCCTGAAATTGAGTTTTCTTGTAAGTAAAGACACTTAAGTGAAGTTAGAATCAATGATAAACAGGATAAATGCTATGAGAGGACTAAAGTGAGTGTCCAAAGATCACTTGGTGCAGCTGAGACTCACCAGTGGAGGCGGAGAGCATGGAGGAACGCTGATAGGCCCTCCATTATTAGTAGAATGGACACGGTAAGTATGGCAAAGAGGCCAAATATAGGCACCAAAACCAGCACTCCTAGCTTGGTGGTGATCCTCAGACCCAGACGCATTACCATGGCCCACAACACCTCCGACAGCTCTAAAAAGCATAAAGTACAGTACATATTTACATATATAAGGAATCACACAGATAGACTAAGATACAGACATGAAAAGGTTAAAGGTAGTAGAGACGAAGTGGAGTGGAAGGCCCAGAGTGTAGAGATGTCTTCATACAGTCTGTTAATGGCGACTACACTTACGGGCGTGGGCCAAGCTCAGAGCCCAAAGACGCAAGTAGGAGGCAGTGTTGGAAATGCAGCCCAAGCAGTATTCTATGGTATGGATGGCCTGATGCAGGAGCACATCTGCAAAATCAAACTGCAAGACAGACAAAATGAAACATTAGATCTCCATCTTAATTGATATAAGATACTAAGGGAAGGTGATTGAAAATCAGGCACATCTGAATAGTCTGTTGAGTGTTTATACAGCATTAAAGTTACATTGTGATATCACTTAAAAGAAACATTTCACATCTGTTCAGAGGACTCTTTGGGAATCCTGACCTCTTTGGGCATGGGTTCTCTGTTCGTCATTTCATCAAGTCCCTCTTCTTCATCATCTTCATACGACGGTGCTGTGTAATTATCATCTTCGCTCACACGCCTGACCCGCTCATAACCCTGGGTTGAAACAACAGTGTTAATAATCGCACGAGTATTAAACAATGAAGGCTCAAGCAAAAAACAAAACAAAAACAAATAAAAGATCATTTATCCCTCTAAACACTCACTCTGCGTCTGCGCAGACCTTTTCCTCCACGGTACAGCCAGTAGAGGTAGACAGGTTTTCCTAACAACAGCACAGGAACTGACAGCATAGCTATCACTACTAGGAAGATCTGCAGCCCAGTCTGTGGGATCACGATCACACACACACACACACACACGTGTATTTACACACAACGCTCAAACACATACAGAGTTGATGTCCAGGTAATATTTCAGATCCTCAACACACACCTGTCCCGGGTAGAGAGGAGTAACATCCCCTCCCTGCATGAGGAACATATTGATGAAGTGGATTAGGATGCTAGGGGCCAGACGGGAGTCGCGTGCACCGAATGCCAACCACTTATAAATAATCATGCAGACCAGGTAGCCGAAGAGACAGAGGAGGAAGAGCAGCTCAGGGAGAAATAGCAGGTAGACATTACATTTCTGTCGGAAGTGCCTGAAGGGGGAGAACAAGGTATGGGAAGAAAGAAGGGGACATGGGGATAATTTTGCAAAACGAATTTAGAATATTTGCAAGTTGTCGTTCACAACTACAAAATTTATCACAAGTTTGCAAGTCATGTTACAACCTTACATATCTTATAATACAAGTACAACAGCTTGTGTCATGATTTTCTGCAGGAGAACACTGCCAAAATGGCTCCAAATGTTTTTAATGACTTACAAAAGGAAATAGTGAAAATAGTTCATAACATCAAATGTATTTTACACATTTGCAAATAGCTGGTTACAAGTACAAAATACATCATTAGTTTGCAAGTTGTGTCACACTCACACACATTTTGCTTTTCAACTTTACGAATTAGACTACACATTTGTGCATTTGTGTTACAAGTCTTATAATAAAACTACAACTAATTTTGTGTGTTTTATTCCCATAGCCAGGTCTACAATGCAGACCGACACTGTTGGGTGTCCAAAGGGTGTATACATTAACAAGTGCAACAAAACAAATTTTGTCACTCACAAGTGATTGAAGACACTTAGCACCACTCCAAAGCTCATGTGTACGATGCCAATTATGACAGACATCTTCATCTTATAAGAGTTCAGGAAGGACAGACGATTGACTGCCATATTCCATATCTATCAAGAACATTTGAAAGCACATTAATAAAAAATTATATCAACAAGAGTCAGTAGAATTTTGACTGGTGAATTTCTGAAGTAACATCAAATGAGTGCATTTACTCACAGGATCAATGCCAAATGGGTAAGGCCCACTGAACACACCACTGACATTGGGGTCAAGAGTGAGCAAAGCATTTGTTTGGAGAGTTTCATTTCTGCAATGCAGGTATGGTAAATATGTAGGTATCAATTAGAAAAAAACCTTAATGACCTTAAGAACTCAACATGCTGTTTTTGCACAGACTGTATTTCTGAGTGTGTGTGTTTGCATTGGTCACTTACGTCCACTGCTGATTTAAAAACATAGCCTTAACACTCCAACCAGAGCCAAATATGTTGAGTGACTTGGAGAAACAGTCATTGTAGATCAGGCCAGTGTACACAGAGAAAAGCCCCATCATTAGGATGATATAACGGCCCTCAAAGAATGTCATCCATATCTGAGGGTTAAAGAGACATGGTAGAATGTTGTTCATGAAATTCACTACATTACAAATCACTACATTACAAAGACGGTTCTTACCTCATTACTGGATCGTTTCTTTTTATGTCTCTTCTCTGTCAGAACCATCCACAGGGCAAAAAGGGTCATGACTGCCCCGTGCCCGAGGTCCCCAAACATCACCGCAAACAGAAAGGGGAATGTGATGATTGTGTAGGGAGCTGTAAGTAAGAGAAACATATTACTTGCTTCAGAACTGCTCCAAAACTGCTCTCAACCCAGAGGTATTTGTACGAATTCTGGGCCCCTTGACAAGGTACATCATTAAACGGATAAGCCCATAAGATCATATTGTACATAGAGTGCCCTGAAGCTTTACCTGGGCTGGCCTCTCGGTAGTCTCCAACCCCATAAGCCTCCACGATGCTCTGAAACCCTGATGTGAACTTATTAGTTCTCAACAGGGTAGGCGGCGTGTCATTGCTTGGGATGCGATTTACAAAGGATGGGACAGTGGCATCACCCTTCCTCTAATAAAGGATAACGAGACGTTTTGAAAGATTATTCTGAAATTGGTATCCACCAAATATACGTACACAGGTACATTTTACTTCTCACTCACCGAGCCCTCCTCTAGTGCCCCCCGCAGGTTCACCAGGTCATTGACAGGACACCACACCTCTGCAATTAGACACTTGTTGGTGACATCAAAGCTGCAGAGGTTAAGGATGTGGTAGATGGCCTTCATCTTTTTCACCTGTGCAACCCAAGTAAAGGATGACTCGGACGCCTTCTGCAGCACCTGCTTCAAGTAGTCCTCGGTGCGGTGCAGCACCTAGGAAAGGGAGCGCTTAATATAAAGCCATTTTCTGTGCAGTTCTAAATATAAAATACTGTGTCTGAAAATTGGATTGGATCTATAATACACTTCTAGGCCAATCCGCTTGTGGGTCCTAGAAAGAGGTTTTAAGAGGTTAAAAAGGCCTACGTTGTTAAGGTCTTGGATACGTGTCCTGAGGCTATCCATCACATCCGCTCTCTCTTCATCATTCTCGGGGTGTGGGTAAAGATGACAGTGGTAACTAAAGACAAAAGAGACAAAAACAACACAAAAGGATGACACTGCTTCTTATTTGTAAATGTGAATACACCAGACAGAACAAGATGAAGCATTTGATAGCAGTTGTGCTCAGATTACGTCAGTGTACAAAGACAGCAACCTTACCAGTCACAGATCTTTTGAACCTTCTGCCCGATCTGGTCACCCCAGAAGGAGATGAGAAACACAACACTTTTGTTGATCTCACCCTTACATAAAACAGATTAGACGGGTTATTACTATAGCTTACTATGGATATAACGCAGACTTATCTCATCTCCATCACAACTGTGTGTCAGTCAACTCACAGTGTCCAGATCGGCAAGTTTCTCATCCACTTCTGCGTAGCTGAGGATGGTGTACCCCTTACACACTCTCCACAGCATGCGCTCGAAGGCCTCCACCTTTACCCGCTGGATGAGACCTGACACAAACCTACGTCCAGAAGAGGGTTCAGCATTGTGTGGTGTCATGGTTATGACAACCAAGTTGATTATGTGCTGTTATGCGACTGTGAAAGACATTTATGAAAGCTTACCCCAGTTTGGCTCCAAGTCTTTGCATGCCAGTGCAACCTGTGACAGAGTCTGTCTCCATAGTTGGGAATTCTTCATACTGGGGGCCCAGAGCCTCATGCTAAATGCAAAAGGAACCCGTTTCATTTACAGGAATGTAAACCAACGTTTTCTGACAACCTCATTTCTACAGTCTCAATATACAATGTAACACTGCATGAATATCCATCTTAAGTCAGTAAACTGAGTATTGAGTCTTAAAATCTTATTTTTCTCAACAAATATAAAAAGGCCAGTGTTGTGAGATAATTTCCCTTGATCCAGGAGTTTTCTTGAATCAACTGTCATCTTGATATAAGGTTGATCTTCCTTATTCTGCTTTGTTTCAAGAGACTGACAGTAGTTTCTAGAACCTTTCTGAAAGTGAAACTGAATTAGAAACAAGTGGCATCTCACCCCATCAGCAGAATATTTTACTAGTTTAAAGAAATAAGAAGATTTTAAGACTATAATGTGAGAATGTGAGACTAAATGACTTGTAAAGATGGACATTTTTTGCAGTGAAGTTTTGAAATGCAATGTTTATTAAGATGGTGACAAAAAGTTTCCTTTTACATAACAAATAAGCCTGAGTTGCTCCTTGTAATGGCTGCATTGTGAATGTGTCATCAGTCACCATTGTTTGTATAACCACCTATGTCACCCAAGGAAGCAAATCACAGTGACAGGAAAACAAGATATTGTTACTCAAGAGTCTTGCCTGGGATGAAAACACAGTGATATTAGACTGGAAAATGGTGTATATGACAGCTAGTTATTCTGTAGGATAAATGACTCATATGGTAGCTGTGTAAACACACTCACTCTTGAACGGCTGTGTACGAAGGTCCGTGTGATTTTCAGCATGTGTGTATACTCAGTGAGCTCCATGAGGTTCCTTTGTAGTTTTTCTTTGTTTCTGGCTACCTCACTGAGCTCCATCTCCAGTCTCTGAAGCTGCTCCTGAAGATGACAGTAGAATGACTACCAAATACAGGTCCTAATTCTCCAGTCGGATAAAATATCTATTCAAGGTTAACTTAAGCAGCAAAAATGTTAAACTTCTTATTGTAAATTGAATCACAGAGAATGCTAAACAATGTTTTAATGGTGTTCATATACAAACAACAAATAGAGATTTCATCAGTCATAAACTGCTGGTATGACATAACACAAGGCAAACTTACCATTATCTCAAGGACTTGTTTGGGGGGAGGGGCAGCTGGACTGTCATCATCTTCTGGAACAGCTATATTGGCCTTCCGAATCTCCCGCAAAAGGTAACCTGTCCATAGAAAAGGCCACCCGTTTTAATTGTATAATAAAATATCAAAGCAAGCTAGAACTATAAGGTTAGTAGGTACTGAATCTTAGCGTTTTCACTGTCCAGATGTTCTCTTGAACAGGTGCATTCCCAAGTGATCCATCCTAGTTGCTTTCTTACCCAGAATTCTTTCCATCTCCTCACATCTCTTAATTTCGCTGACGAAACGGCGCTGGAATGAGCTGACACTGGGGTTGAGCTGAAACCAGAGAATCATGGTCAGCTGGCTGCAAATAAGATCACCAATCGATGCATGTGCCCTCAGGTTATATAAGGGAGTGTTTTCCTTAAACAGACAAAGTAAGTCAATTGTTAGAAAAGTTAACACATACACAGGCAACTACTTTGGCTCAATTTGTGTGCTGTGCCTTTGAACAGATTGATACCTAAATGGAGCTTATTGCAACACTAAATATACCTAGACCTATTTCTGAGGGCTCCAGTTGGTGTCACTCTCAGTCAGTCGCTCATTCAATAACACGCTCTCTCTCTCCCAGACAGAAAGAGAGAGAGGGAGACAGAGTATGCACCACACAGATGCTATTGCTTAGAAAAATAAAACAGACGTTAATACGTGCCAATAAATAGATACAATAAAAGGGTGTGCGTTATCAGATATAATTCCGTAGCCTACTTACATCTCGAAATTCGACTAGTCCCATTTCTCCAAGCTCACTTATGCAGTCATATTCCGATCCCGACTGCAGAAATAATTGCGCCAAGCACATCTCCTCACTTCGGAACACCATCTTATCTGTCACAAAATCCCCTTGACTCTCCGGCTGTGCAATGTGGCTACTCTTACCTTTTACAACGAGCGGTTTATTACAAATAAAAAAAATAGGTCTACGACATCACACTTTACTAAGTCTGCGTCTCTATACCCATTAACCAATTAACATTCCCAAATTATTGCCCATTAATAATCATGATTTTCAAATAAACAACAGTGTCATGCTCAGTCTAGAGATCGCATCATGTAGGCTATGGTAGCTTGTGCCCCCTTACAAAGCGTCTAATGTCTATTGCATAAACAGAGTGAAAACAAAGACCGACACATCCCTATTGCACCTACTCCATCGAGCAAGCTTCACGAAAGGCGTCATCCTGTAGACTACCTTGAACACCTGTCACTATATCACAAAAATACGGTAAAAACGCAACGCTTGTCAGTAAAAATTGAGACAGAGCCAACCTAGATGCTATATCCTCAAACCACAATATAGCCTACAAGACAAATGGAGTTTAAGACATCCTCGTACGCTAAAAGACGATAATCAGACGTGGCCTTTATTCGCATTAGGCTACGTCGCACCGGCAATTGACACAGATTGCGTCTTTGGGTTGCCAGATTTGCCCATGGCCTATAAATGAATCGGGGTTTTTCCTTTTCTTCTTAAGAGGCAAGGTGTTAACATACCAGTGTGTCAAGGTTTGATTTGAATAACAATTGTGTGTGCGTGTGTGTGTGTGAAGACGCAAGAAATTATATCGACACTAACAGTTTAACAGAACTGGATCAGCCCTTTCAACTGTTATTTGACAGACACAGACTGCCATAAGATATCAACACTTTAAATTTGTTTGACACACTGGATATTAAGGAGCATCTAATAATCCTACTACAGTAATATAGCATTATGCCTTAATGTCTTGTACAGATGGAAAAAAACGTCTTCCCAAATATTGGGGAAGGTTTGGTGAAATCAGTCAAAACTATCAACGAAGAAATCCCTATCACAGCATATATTACTCTTTAGATGAATACAATATAATTATTTTCCAACTAAATTATGAGTCAGACAGTCGAACGGGGGGTAAATTTCAAACCTGGCAACCGACGTATCTGTTCCAGCATTGAAACCGGGCCGACCATCTGCCCTTTGTGTGGGAAAGCATGGATTTGGAGAGGATCATATATAATTCAGCTGTTTCTAAATCAAACATTTAATCTAAATTAATATTTACAGCACTTTCTCCTGTTGAGTCTCGGCGACAAGATACTGGTTTATATAGGCCTATGTTTAGCGGGTATTTCAAAAGGATTTCAAGGCAATCCGTTTTCCCCATCAACGTCAATGGACAAAGATGATTCTAGCAGACTGCCAGTATGCCTTTGGAGAAAACACTTTAATAAAAGCGGATACTACCATAACAGGCAAAGAAAGGTAATTCTGGGATGAAAGTAGAACAATCACGACCAGTCAACCTTCTCTTTCATTACAACTTTTAACTTTCTATCAAAAAGCCCTCAGCAAAAAACCCCCAATGAAAACAGCAGTAAAAAGTGAAAGCATGTCTGTACATTTATGACATGCTTTTATAGTGTATTTTCATCACCTCGTTTGTAACTTTACATTTATAGCCTACATAAAAAGCCACAGGCCTTATGATTAACAAGACACCAATAGCCATATATTCATTAACACCTTGCTATCTTAAGCAAATGTATCTTACATCTTAAGTATGACATAACAATTGAGAAATAAACCAACTCAACAATAGAGAAAATTAATTTAAGTTTTAGCAATATTTGTATATTCCACTGGAAATGTGAGAGCTGGAAATGTAAAAACTTAGCAGTTAATGTGCACATTTAGAAACTATGTTTGACGTGTACATCACTAGTGAGTTGGTTATAGATACAATATTGTAATTTTCCTATTAAATTATAAGCTTTGGAAAGAAGAATCTGGGGGGGAACTAAAAAAAGGACTCACTGTCAAAACTGGTAACCGGTGCATCACTTTGCTTTCTGGGCTGATCTGCCATTTTTTGTGCGTAGGAAGGAAAAAGTGTTTGACTCATACATAACTCATCTGATTCACACAACTTACCTCAAGGTCTTTTGATGAAAACTTAAAGTGTTCACTGATACAATTGACACACAGATAAAGTTAATAATGATGTACCAGATTTACCTCGGTATGCACTTTTATTTTCTTATCTAGGCAGCAGCAATGATGTGAGGTAGACAGAGCAGGAGAAACACATGAGAGAAAGCCCTGGTGGGATTCTACCCCAGGTCAAAAGGGGAATACATGTGCCTCAAGAAGTGGGGGACTCAACCATTTGACTATGACTTGGCACATAAATTAACACATTTACAGACAGCTGTGTGCCCCCCGTCATTCTGTGTTTCATGACCTCAGACTCTGGGCCAGTCTGTTGAGCTCCTGGGAGAGAGCAGTGACCGTATCTAGAATCCTCTGCTTGTCCTTCTCCTCCAACCGTTCCCCACAGCGCTGGGCGAACCTATCCGGGTGCCACAGAGTTTGCTGCCGCTTCAGCAGTTTACGGAACACCGGCACGTCCTTCGGGTTGGCGCCATGCAACATCACGTCCAGCATCTCCTTCACGGTTCCCCGCGGGGCCGGCCAGGGGATGTCACTATAACTCAGCTTGGAGCTTGTCGCAGAACAGTCACTTTGGAAAGTAGCTGCACATCTCTCATCGTAATGACGCTTCTTGCCCTCGCGTGCCTCCTCTTCCTTGCGCGCTGCGCGGGCCAAGTACTCCTCGTGTTCTTTCTGCAGCCTCTCGTGCAGCTCCCTGTGTTTTTGCTCTTCGTCTTGCCTCTCTTTTTCCCCCTTTCTTCTCTTCCAGCCGGAACACGATGCCGCCAGTCTTTGAGCTTCGGCGTTCTTTTTAGCGAAATATTCTTTTCTAATACGATCAGCCCAATCCCCATAGTCTTGCTCTTCTTCATCAACCGGAAGAAAGTCATCAGCTGTAAGACAAAAACAGCTATAGAACCACTGCATTTGTGCAACATTTCTCTACAAAACTGTCATAAAAAATGAGTTTAAACTATACCATCATATATTCCAAAGGTTTCAAAGAACTCATCCTCGCATTCCCCAAAGAGCTTCTCCTGCCACTCCTTCTCTGGGTCTGCTTCTGGTGGATTGCTGTTTGCTGCAGGCTTTCAATAACATTAACAAATGTTTACTGTAAATCTGTGCATCTGACCCAAATGGTATTTCAGACTGGCTTGCATAATTGAAATTGTGCCCTCCTGCTGTTATTAATCATAAATATCAAACAGAATAGTAAGACAGTGTGAATATTACTGAAATATATTCTCAAATTAAAGATTTAGCTTAGTTTGGTTTACCTGATGTGTACGGCAATAATGTAAATGCAAAGTCATATAACACAGTGATATAGAGCAATAATCAAAGCACAAACAGAAAAGTAGTGAAAATGACATAACAATAAAATTTCAGAGCAACAATTACGGCACAAAATACGATACGTTACAAATATCATTTAAACCCCCAAGTTACCTGTTCATCTCTCATCCATTGTAGTAGGTCCTGAGGTGTAACACCAGCATTGTTACATGCATTCATAGCATCAGGGCAGCTCTTTCGGAGAGGAACAACGAGGTCATCATAGGCTGAAGAGGTCAACAACAGAAGATGAAAATCTTCAGAACAGCAGAAAATCCGACGAAGATTAATTTAACAGCAACTTGTTAAGATACAGTAACGTTACCCAAGGTGCCCTCACCTCTCTTTCCATGTTTAAGAGCCCTGTTGGCTGCGACGTGCAATGGTGTGTTTCCTTTACGATCTTTTTGAAGTGTGTCAGCCCCATGTTTCAGTAAAACCCGGAGAATCGCGTCGTCGCCCAGTGAGCAGGCAACGTGTAACGGGCTCCTCTGCTTTTTGCCTTGAGAGAAGTTGATATTAAGGTCTGCATGTTTACGCAAGTACGACTTCAACTTCAACAAGCTGCCCTCTTCCACGTACCTCAGAAGTCGCTTTTGCCTACGAGACGACATGATTTCAATCGCTAAGGGAAGACTTGTTGTCTGGTGTTACAAATAAACCTGAATGTGAGACAGACAATCTAATCAACCAGCTAATTTCTGTATTTGACAGCAAACGCGTTGGTATCCGGTCCTGTTTGTTTATACGTCCGCCTACAAAGACTCACAAACGAAGGTTCCGGATAAGGGTCTTTTTCAAATGTTGTCACTAGGTGTCAGTATTTTCTTGCTAAAGCAGGCATTAGAACTGGTAAATTGTGGTTGTATGTACTCTGGATGCCAGTCTTATGCATTTCAATAATGTACAACAGACACGAGGTCGAAATGTGGCTGGAATTTCTGAAAAGCATCTTTCATTCCCTCCCTTCTCCTGATTGTGTGACAGTCAAACAAATCTCCTTTTTTTAATCCAATACTGTTAAATGAATTGGAAGAGTGAATAGTTTGGCACTACAGTGACCAGTGTCATACTTTTCAGTGCCATCGTTTGGATAACCACTCAGTATTCATAATGCCTTCCTCTTCCTTGTGGATTCTCTGCCATGAAGGTCTTTTCAGCATACCACCTGTCAGGAAGAGGCAATGTAAAGAGGTCATC
>OMKK01013481.1:6279-21916 GCA_900302305.1 Polymixia japonica | reverse complement strand
ACCTTTCTTCCTCTGCCCTTCCTTCTCTGTGGCTCGACTGCTTTGCTTCAGCGTTTGTAGAGATAACATGTGTGCTACGCAACACATAGTCCACAACAACACTATCACGCACGTAATCACACTCAACGCTGTCGTACGGCTACTCCCCTTTTCTCGTCTTTCTCTCTCTCTCTGTCACAGTCTCTTTCTGTTTGTGTGTGTCGTGCACAAACAAGCTCACACGCTCCCCTTACCTGCTTTTGACAATCTTCCCGTTTTGTCGGGTGTTACACACAAGCATGCGCATAATCAATGTCCCACCTCAAATGAAGTTTATGTTTCTAGACTCAGACTCAGGAGGAGAGTAAAGGCAGCGACACTCAAAGTTCATTTCTTACTGGCTCTTGGGGCAAGAGGAAAGCCAACTCATTGGCCAAAGTAAGAGAAGCCCCCTTACCTTAAATACTCTTCTGACCAGCATTCAATCCAATCAACATTCAATCTCACTGCTTCACACCAACCAACCAAGCAATCCTGGAGGAGAGCTCGATCACAGGGGATTTTACTGGTCACAGGGTGATTTGTTTTTCAGTTGATTTTAACCTGAGTAACTCCAGCCGTGTGTATGTGTCTGTGTGTGTGTGTATGTGTGTCTGTGTGTGTGTTAATCTTCTGCTTTCCTAACTAAGAGGGCTTTGGCACTGGCTAATGATTACACAGTGTTGTTGATCTTGGTCTGGGTGAGGGCTGGTGTAGAGTGATTTAGCTGCTTGATAAATGTTGAGCTTTAGTGGAAGTATGTAGAGAGACATCTGATCAGAGCCGCAGATATCCGGAGTTTGGCAAATAAAGTTTGTTTGAATTTGAACTCAAACATGGCAGCTAGAGATTAAATTAAAACATTACCCTGAGACTTGTTTGCTAAACTCTTTCGGTCTACGGCCCTGATTCCTCTTCTAATTTTCCACAAAGCTCTCACCAGGAAAAGCGGGGGTCTGTGGTGGCAAAACAAATGCAATAAATATTGTAATGTGTGTTATTAAACCTGATGAAAAAGACAGACACCGACATCCTAGTGTTTAGATGAACACTGATTTGTGTGTGTGTGTGTGTGTGTCTCAACAGGCTTCTCAACAGAGCAGCCCTCAAGCGGTCTGGGTTGTTCCTGCTCTTCGTCAGCTGCATGAGATCACACGATCTTTCATCAAGCAGACCTACCAGAAACAAGACAAGGTGACTGACACACACTCACACTCACACTTACACTCAAAACCCATCAAAACTCGCTGATGTACAGACAGGCTGACGTTGCTATGGAAACCCTTTCCCGGTCTCCCACAGAGCATCATCCAGGACCTAAAGAAGAACTTTGAGATCGTCAAACTGATTACAGGATCCCTGGTGTGCTGCCACCGACTCGCCGTCACAGCTGCAGGGAATAACGGGCTCTCGGGCTCCACTCTGGTGGATGGGCGATACACCTACCAGGAGGTCTGTCTGCACTGCTGAGTCCTTTCTCTCCTTTTAACTCCAGTTTCGTTTTCTGGTGTCATTGTAGGGATCTTACCGTTGTATAATTTTGATCCATGAAGTTTAATTCATTTATTTTCTTCTTCTTTTGTTTGTTTAGATGTTAAATGTTTGTAATTAGCACAAATTGCTAATTTACATATTTTCTTAATGTCTGTGTTTTTTTGTGTGTTTTTTTTTAATGTTTTATCGCCACAGATTTTTTTAAATTTTTTGTTCCGTTGCCATCCAAATAAACCAACCTGCCAAAACGTAAACTAAAACTAAGCTAAACTTGGGTCATGGTGAGGTTGTTTTCATTTTACCTGATGCAGTGGTGATTTTGAACAGACCACAAAGGCTATATACTGCAAAGTGAATCGGGTGATAAACGGCATGTGTTGAATGTTGATAATGTGAGTTTGAGTAAAGATGCCCGTGTTTCCCTCTGAATGTGTGGTTAGTACCTGGATGGCCACCTGCGCTTCCTGGCCTTCTTCCTCCAGGAGGCCAGCCTCTACCTGGTGTGGAACAGGGCCAAGGAGATCTGGGAGTGCCTGGTGTCTGGACCTGATGTCTGTGAACTAGACCGAGAGGTAGGAACACGCTGTGGGTTGAAATGCTTTGTTGGGTGCAAGTACATTTGAGGTACATTTGTCTGAATGCCTCCCTTAGGGAACCTACCTGGCATCACAGCAAAGCTGTTGACTCAATCCATTTAACTTTATTCACGGCAGGGGAATTTTTATAAAAACAGAAAACATAAAAACAGACAAAAACAAAACATGCTTTACATACTATATAAGATATCTACCACTTGGGGGCAAAATGCCTTGTAATCTTTACCTGGTGTGTTTGGTTGTGTGCAGATGTGTTTTGAGTGGTTCACTAAAGGACAGCACGACCTGGAGAGTGATGTTCAACAGCAACTCTTCAAGGAGAAGATCCTCAAACTGGAGCCCTATGAGATCACCATGAATGGTGAGGGACACTAGCTGATTATGCACTATAGATATAATCCATAATCCCTTGATGTAGTGAGTAAATTAGGGCGTGTTCACAATATTCATAGGTTCCTTAAAGTGGCAATCTCAAAGATCTCAGAAGATTTTCATTTAAATAAATGTCTGTTAAAAGAAAAGAAATGACTGATTGCGCTGGCTTTGATGCAGGCAGATGAATGCGCTGCAGTGACATGGTGAGCTGCCTTGCTAGTGGGACATCCTGCCTTCTCACAAAAAATGCCCCATTCATGTACACTCCTTTAGAAAGTTTAAATTTTCTCAACTTTAGAAATTGCTCTGCTCTGCCTGGAAAAAAGCAAGGCTGTGGCTCCCCCACCTTTTTCCAAAGTGGATGTTTTTTTTGTCCATTTTGCAGCCACTAAAAAGGTAGTAGTGTAAACACAACCTTGGCCTGGATGTGATGAAGTCGATGCTTTATTTATTATTATTATTATTATTCTTTATCTGTTTGCTTTGTTTGTCTCTCAGGTTTCAATCTATTCAAGACCTTCTTTGAGAATGTCAACCTGTGTGACCATCGACTGAAACGGCAGGGGACTCAGCTGGTCAGTGTGTTATCAGAAACAATAACAAACATCACAAACTTCTGACCTTTTTGTTTTGACATTGTGTACAATCAAGTGAGCCATCTATCAGTGAGGTCTGTACTGAAATATATAAACGTGTATAATAGGGATGGGTATTGTTAGGATTTTATCGATACTAGGGATGCAGTGATTAACCGATTTGCCTATTAACCGCGCTTTAAAACGTCACGGTTTTGTAAAGGCTGAGTTACACCAAGTGTCTCTGTTCTCACTCTCAAAAAAGGGACATTGTGGTACATTATTTTTCTACGAACAAATGTTGCACAGTGAGGAAAATTAAGCGAACATAGACTGCAGATGGAACGAAAACGAAGTTACACCAGCATTTTGGATACACAAAGAATGACCAGGGGGTTGAACCTCCTTGGGTTGTTCAAGACGACGGATATCCAATCTGCAAAACTTGCTGAAAAAAAGGTTGCGTCTCGGAACATTGCACCGTTTTTAAATTAACGCTCACCAAAACGGCATGTAATCCCCTCAAGGGCTTCATTGCAACTATTTACATCCTGTTGCTTCCTCCCATCTGTGTTGAGTAAACACTAGGTATGGTAGGTAAATATGCTAAAAGACTAACTCAACATTAGGAACTTGTAGACTTCCAGGCCTGCAGAGAGAGGTCCTTTAGCCTTTGACAAAAAGAAAGACAATTCATTCAGAACAGAATCAACATTTCTGGGTTTATTATTCTCTTATATAACAAAATGTTCTTTCTTCAGCAGCAACAGCAGCAATCTTTTAATAAGTTACTATTATAAATATCTCATTGACAGCCCTGTGGAACTTGTTCACCCTCTCCTCTGTCATCCTCCTTCTAGCTGCTAGCGTAAAGGGTCTTTGGGCTTGGCTTGGACCGCTGGTAGAGATAAGAGGGGTGGGCTGGGCAGTCCATCAAATAAAATGTAACCAGACTTTAGACCGTTTAGTTGAGGATCATATGGTCTGTGTTCATGCAAATATGTTTGCAACGTTTCTATAAATTACTTGAAAATCATATTTGCCGCTATTGAAATCTCACTTCCTAATTTCTCCAGTACTGATGGCAGAACCGATAAAGCCGGACCTTACCAGTACTCCAGGTTTTACTAATTTAGAAACGGTTCCCATTTAGAGCTAATAAAATAGCTGTATTGTGGATAATTATGTATTAAAGCTTCATGATCTGATTTCAGTGTGTGGAACGCCTGGACCTAGCAGGAATGGATTTTATCTGGCGCATCGCCATGGAGACACCAGATGAAGAGATAGCTAATGAAGCCATCCAGCTCATTATCACCTACAGCTACAGCAACCTCAACCCCAAGATGAAGAAGGTGTGTGTGTATGTGTGCGTGTGTTTGTGCCCTTGCAGGCAAGCACTAGCGTACGTGTGTGAGTCTGAGACAGTGAGTCTGCGTATGCCTGCCTGAGTGTTTTTTGAAACATTTCAAATAGTGACAGCTACAAGGCTTTTGAACAAGCAGCACTGCTATGTATTAATATATGTGTTGACTTTGTGTCCTTGCAGGATTCTGTGTCCTTGCACAAGAAGTTCATTGCAGATTGTTACAAGAGACTAGAGGTGAGTAGCTGCTTACATCAAATGACTGACAAGGCCAGTCTAACACAGAATTAACAACTGAAAGTCTGTTCATATTCTGTTTTTCCTCCTCAGGCGGCCAGTTCTGCCCTTGGTGGGCCTACCTTGACACACGCTGTTACCAGGGCAACAAAGATGCTGACGGCCACTGCCATGCCGACTGTGGCCACGTCTGTACAATCTCCATCCAGGTACACAGCTGGAGGTTGTGGGTAGGAACATAGTTAATAAAGATATTGAATATATTTATGTATGTATGTACATAATGGTATGGTTATGGTATGTGTTTTATATAAGTGGGTTTTATTCCCATTTGGGCTACCCATACATAAAATGTATGCACTCCTCGCAAGTTGCTTTGGGTAAACATTCACCCAATGGCATATTTGTAGAAAGATGCATTGATATGTCTGAGGATAGGTCCACAACTGTAGGTAGCTGCACTGCAGATAAATGTCACGCACTAGGAAATCCCTGCTCCTGTTGAAACACCGTGCCAGAGCTTTATTGTTGATGTGTCATCTCCAGATCCACTAAGCTGGTGATCATTGAAAGACTGCTGCTATTGGCTGAGCGCTATGTCATCACTATAGAGGTGAGTCCTGCCAGCCCAACCAGCCATCTTCACCCCTAAGAGCCTCAGGACAAAAACTAAAACTACATAATAATGAGAGAAACCTTCAGAATTTCCCATGTTACGCCTACAGTTTCTTTTCTTATGTTATTATTTAGTTTATTTTTTTATCTTTTGTATGTGGGGAGAATTGAAGTTAAAGGTTTTTTTTGTGTGTGTAGGATCTGTACTCGGTTCCTCGCACCATTCTACCTCACGGGGCCTCATTCAACGGCCACCCCGTCACTCTGCACATCACCTACGAGTCAACCAAAGACACCTTTGCCCTGGAGGTACAGTACAATCTTTCCTAGTGCACCAGTAATGCATCCTTCTTCCATCAAGATAAACCGACAGTGGAGATGGCTCTTCTGAATGTACTGTATGTGTGACCTGCAGGCCCACAGCAACGAGACCATAGGAAGTATCCGGTGGAAGATCTCTGAGCACCTGAGCTGCCCGGTAGATAATGTCCAGATCTTTGCCAATGACAGTGTGGTAAGTCTTAATGAGTCACAGAAAGTGTGTTTCTACGCGTTTACAAACCCTGTCATTTCCTCATCCCGGTGTTTAACTTCCCTCCCAACCCAGTGTTTCCCCTGTAACTAGTACAAATACAAACCAATACGAATTCAGTGTGGGGGTTTTTTAAGACGGGGCGGCAGCGCCTAGTTAAATAAAAGCTAAATAGAACAAAATGGCTTTGCCAGGGGTTTACCCACCCCGCTCACTTAACAACAGGGGAAACACAGCCCCGACAACAGATCCCTCAATCCCTCTTTCTTCTTTCACTCCATCCCTTCATCGTCCCCCCCCCCTTTCTTTGTTAGCTGACTATGAACCGGGACCAGAAGCTGCTGTCTCAGCTGGGCTTCAGCGATGAGCAGAGTCTGACTGTGAAAAGCTCGGGCACCGGCACTCCCTCCGGCAGCTCCGAGTCCTCCGCCTCCGCCTCCAGCAGCTCCAGCTCGGCCGTCTTCAACTCCGCCTACGCTTTGGAGCAGGTAACCCCTCCCCACAGACACACACACACACACACACACACACACACCTCCCATCCCAATACGCAGTCAGACACACACACAAGCGCGCGCCCAAGCGTTAAGCCGCACGGTGACGCGGTGCTCCCTGTGCCCGTGTTGCGTTTCGCCCACAGGAGAAGTCCCTGCCCGGTGTGGTGATGGCCTTGGTGTGCAACGTGTTCGAGATGCTTTACCAGCTGGCTAACCTGGACGAGCCCCGGTGAGACGACACGCGAAAAACACCTGCAATTTGCCTTCTATATAAAAAAAATATATTAAAAAAACGCGTGCACCTTGACCGCAACACGGAAAGCTTCACGTCGCTCAGATGTGTGTTTGTTACCCGCAGGATCACTCTGCGCGTGCGGAAGCTGCTGCTATTGATCCCCACGGACCCTGAGGTGCAAGACGCTTTAGACAACTTTGTCCCTAAAGAGTCCAGCGTCTGGAGTCACCAGGTACCTCTGACCGACCTGTAGTTACTGGCCTCTGTGGATATTTATCTCCCCATTTCTGTGTCTCCTCCTTTTCTCCTGTTGTTTCTTTCACTGGCTCGGTCTCTCCCTTCAAGTATTTACACAGTCTCTCTCTCCTTTCTCTTGCTTTTTTGATATTTTTCTTTCCTGTGTCTCTCTCTCTCTCACTCGTCCGACGCGTGTCTCTCTGTGTGTGTTTCCTGTAGAAGACGCTCTTCACACTCGGCCAGGTTACCGGCTCTCGTTCTCCATCTCTGTCCTCCAAGCAGCAGCACCAGCCCAGCGCAGCGTCCATCCTGGAGTCCCTGTTCAGGTCCTCGGCCCCTGGCATGTCCACCTTCAGAGTGCTCTACAACCTGGAGGTACTGGCCTATGCACACAGACACACACACACACACACACGCAAACACAACACAGTGCAGGAGTTCCCTTTTTACAGAAATCGGGGTTAATTCTACAGCTCCAACTGCTGTCTTTGACATGTCTTTTTAATCGTTTTCCTCTCCGCGTTCCAGGTGTTGAGCTCCAAGCTGATGCCCACCTCTGATGATGAGATGGCCAAAACCAGTGTCAAGTCCTTCTGTGAAAACTTCCTTAAAGCAGGAGGCCTCAGGTAACAGGGCAGGTTAAAGGCAACTGAATGAATAGATGCGTAAAACAAAGCTAGCCCCACTGGTGCTCGCTTTTCTCTAAGGTGGTGAGTCCCCATGAGGTTGTCACTAGCGGTGGTATGCTTAGTGCCACGCTCTACCGTTGAGCTATATAGGACCACTCGCTGACAGTCAGGACCACCACTAAGTGGTGTTGGTTGTTTGTCGTTCCTTCTGCAGCCTGGTGGTGAATGTTATGCAGAGAGATTCCATACCTTCAGAAGTGGACTATGAGACCAGACAAGGAGTCTACTCTATCTGTCTTCAATTGGCCAGGTACTCTACCTCTCTCTTTCACTCACTCTCTCACACATACACACGCAGGCAGGTAGATAGATCGGTTGACCTTTGTCTAGACTAGAACTATACCCTGTTGGCTGTGTTTTGCAGGTTCCTGCTAGTAGGCCAGAGCATGCCGGCCATGTTGGATGATGACATCATCAGGGATGGCGAGGCCCTGTCTTCCCGTCCGTTCCGTAATGCCGGGCGGACTGGTCGGCAGCTGTCCCTGTGTGGAACTCCAGAGAAGTCCTCCTACAGACAAATGTCCCTGTCCGAACGCTCTTCCATAAGAGTCGAGGAGATTATCCCTGCTGCTCGTGTAGCTATTCAGGTACGGGACAAATACACGCATTAAACGCACAGTTTACGTTTCTAGCTGCCTCACAGTGAATCATTTCCCATGTGTTGTTATAGAGTTCGCCTGGAAAAAGTAGAATACAAAGTAACATTTTTGCTCCGTCTCTGTCGTAGACCATGGAGGTGGGTGACTTCACCTCCACTGTGGCCTGTTTTATGCGGCTGACCTGGGCAGCTGCAGCTGGGCGATTGGATCTAGTGGGCAGCCCTCAGCCAATCAGAGAGAGCCACAGTTCATTACTGCCCCAGGGAATCCGCACCAGAGTCAGTAGCACTGGTAAGAGACCTTAGATGTTATTGTTTAACTGCATTCCTGTTGTGTGGCCTGTAGCATTTTTAAGTGGTTTGTTACCAACAGGCTATAGATAAGGTATTTTCAGTGCTATAAAAATAATAATAAATTGTGTGTGTGTGTGTGCGCGCAATCGCAGGAAGTAATTGCAGCTCCAGCAGCGAAGGCGAGGCCACACCCACAGCGTTGCACGCAGGGATATGTGTCAGACAGCAGAGTGTCTCCATCAAAGACGCCATCATCGCCCGCGAGGCCCTGTCACTGCTGGTTACCTGTCTGCAGCTACGCTGTCAACAGCTGTGTAAGACATATGCAGAAACACAAGCATCTACCCTGTTTGTACCCTGTTCCTCTAGTTCACTACCTAGTCTTACATTATCAACAGCTTCATAAGACACACACACACACACACAGTTGCTGTTGGATCACCTTAGATAAACTCAACATTCCATTAAGACACACTGGAATCTCTCTGGCTCAGAAGCCTTCCTGTCTTCTGGTACTCTCTAGTATGATGGTGATTTAATGGCTGTGTTGGGTATGATTATTATCCTCCCACATCTAGACAGAACGCTGACGGTGTGTGTTCTCTCCTTCTCTCCAGCTTCTTTTTACAACCTCCCCTCCGTCAATGACTTCATCATCGACATTCTGCTGGGATCTCCCAGCGGAGAGGTAAAAGCAAACAGTTTGCTCGCTAGCTGATATTGTTTAGTACAGATGTGAAGACGTAGACCGTTATTAATGTTGGTCCAGGCAGTGTACTTGCCCCAGAGTGCGCGTTCACGCGTGTTCTCTCTGTTGCGTCAGATCCGTCGTGTGGCGTGTGACCAGCTGTACACTCTGAGCCAGTCGGACACCTCAGGCTTCCCCGAGCTTCAGAAGCCCAACCTGTTCCTCCTCTCAGTCGTCCTCACCGCTCAGCTGCCGCTGTGGAGCCCCACGTCTGTCATGAGAGGAGTCAACCAGAGGTATGAGACAGAAAACGCACACAGGCACGAATTGTTTAAAGTCTTCCAAAGCCGTTTGCGTTAATGGTCTACTGTGTCCTCAGACTGCTGTCCCAGTGTACTGAGTACTTTGATCTGAGATGCCAGCTTCTGGATGATCTAACCAGTGAGTCTATCCACCTCGTTCACTCTTATTGCTGTCTATGTATGAAGAGTTTCACTCCAGAGTGAGATGTCCCCAATTTTCTATCAGTGATACACACTTGGAACAAATAGTGGTACTTTTGAAAGGATAGTAGATAACTTAATCCCTTGGTTGACAAACCGTTTAGCAGACCAGAATCATTATTTATTTTAAGATGTTGATGTTGAGATGTTGAATGATAGTTATTTTTGTCTTGTCAGCAAAGGATACATGTTGTTTTGAAATAGAACCCCATGCCCATATTTTAAGTAGAGTTACAGATTTGCCTTTCATCCACCAGAGGGAAGTGTGGCATAACATTTTGTCTTTCCTTCCTTGCTCCCTCTCCCTCTCTCACCTCATCCCTCCCTTACCAACCTCTTGCACTCCCAGGTTCAGAGATGGAGGCGTTAAAAGTGAGTGCCGCCACCATGCTGGAGGACGAGATCTCTTGGCTGGATAATTTTGAGCCCAGCTGGAGCTCCGAGATGGAGACCAGTGAGGCGGACAATGTCCTCCAGGCAGGACACCTCCGACTCATCAAGACCCTGCTTTCACTCTGTGGAAAAGAGAAGGAACAGCTTGGTGAGCGCAAACAAATGCAAACATACATGGATACACACCTAAAGTCACCTGGAGTCACTAAAGCAGCTGGATATTCTCTTTTGGCTAATTTAAGTGGATTGAATAGATTAAATTGAGCAGAACTGAGCTTGAACGCCTACACTGAATTGGTAGGCGTAAGCTATTCTGGGGTGTAATGTGAGTCTGCTTTGTGTACTTGTCTTTCCAGGTCCTTCTCTGATTCAGCAGCTCTTGGATGACTTCCTGTTTCGAGCCTCGCGCATCATCATCAACAGCTCAAACCCCACACCCTCCCCGACCCCCAGCCACGACTTCCACCCCAAGTACGGCATATTACCATCTCTCCATTATTTACATTCATCTTGGAAAACAACTTGAAACTAAATAACTTGAATCATTTTGTGTCATATGTTTTTAAAATTTGCCTACATTACTTTATTTTTATTTTTATAATTTTCAAGGAACAACATCTAAAGCACTGTCTTGTTTCAATGAGCTATGAGTGGTCCTTCTAAAAGTCCTCCTTCTCTGCGTCTATGGCCAGGTGCAGCACTGCCAGCAGCAGGCTGGCGGCCTATGAGGTGCTGGTGATGTTGGCAGACAGCTCCCTGTCTAACCTCCAGCTCATCACCAGACAGCTGCTCTCCATGCACCACCAGTCTGACCCCTCCCTCAGCAAGGAGTTTGACGTAAGACGTATTAAAATAATGATCGCGTCCATTGCATTTAAATACAGAGTCATGAAATTTCAGATGTGAATCTAACTCCCAGTGTCCTCCTCATTGCAGTACCTTCCCCCGGTGGATAGCCGGTCAGTCTCGGGGTTCGTTGGGTTGAAGAATGGTGGAGCCACGTGTTACATGAATGCTGTGTTCCAACAGCTTTACATGCAGCCCGGCCTGCCAGAGGTACGCTTGTTTTCAACGTGTGCCTTTTGTGTTCACCCGAGAGTTGTTTGAGTTCAGACACAGCCTTTATAAAGTAACACATTTCAGATCATCTCCATACAGGTAGTCCTATATTAACGTTAGTCTGTATGTGTATTGGTCCATAGGCGTTCCTGTCTATCGAAGATGACACAGAGCAGCCAGAGGAGAGCGTCTTCTGTCAGGTCCAGTCTCTGTTTGGCCACCTGATGGAGAGCAAACTGCAGTACTACGTACCTGAGAACTTCTGGAAGGTAGCAGACCACACCCAGATTATAACTGTGTCCAACTTTGTTAGGCAGGCTTTGGTTCAAACTGACAGTGAAGGTACAACCTAACGTGTCATAATTTTGTCTGAGGGGTTGTATGGGTCTAATATGTTTATGTCTGTTGCAGATCTTCAAGATGTGGAACAAGGAGTTGTATGTGAGAGAACAGCAAGATGCCTATGAGTTCTTTACCAGCCTGGTGGACCAGCTGGATGAACATCTCAAGGTAAAACATGCACCACCAATTAAACACGCACACTATACCCACTAGACTGTGGAACTGACCTGTCTGAAGAACTAAGGCTGGCAAGTTCATCTTTTAAACCACTCAGTAAAACCCACTTTTATAGAATATCTTTTATGTAATGTTTTTATTTTGCTCACCTTTGAATCTTGCCTTATGTTCTTGTTTATTTTTTTATTTTTATATTTAATGATCTTTCCATTTGTATCTCATTTTATATATTATGTATTGTTTTGATAGACTGCTTTTAGAGAACTGCTCAATAAATAGATTAATGAATAAAGTTTATTAACTAAATACATATATCAGTTAATCAGTCAAAACATTATTTGTTGACATAACTCCCTCCCACCAGAAAATTGGCCGGGAACAGATCTTTAAAAACACGTTCCAGGGAATCTTCTCTGACCAGAAGATTTGCAAAGACTGTCCTCACCGGTGAGCCAGAAATGTTTTTCTGTTTTGTTTTTTCCCCCTTCAGTCAAAATCAAAGATTAGTAGTTTATTCTGAGACAATGGCTTGGCTGTTATTTGACCCTTGACCTTTTACCACACAGGTACGAGCGCGAAGAGACATTCATGGCTTTGAACCTGGGCGTGACCTCTTGCCAGAGCCTTGAGATCTCATTGGACCAGTTTGTCAGGGGGGAGGTGCTGGAGGGCAGTAATGCTTATTACTGTGAAAAATGCAAGGAGAAGGTCTGTACAGTGGTCTGCTGCTGTATGAGCATTGTTTTTGTTAATTTCACAGCCAGTTTGTAAATGTGTATACTACATTGATTGTATGTGTACTGACGTGTATGTATCTCCATAGAGGACCACTGTGAAGCGGACATGTATCAAGTCTCTGCCCAGTGTTCTCTGTATCCACCTCATGCGCTTTGGTTTCGACTGGGAAAGCGGCCGCTCCATCAAATATGACGAGCAGATTCGGGTACGATGCAGACACTCGTACTTAACCCCGACGTCACCAACATTTACTGTATTCGCCACAGAGCTCAGCCTGTAGTCGTCTTAACATTCACGCCGATGTCGATATCTCTCTTCGTATTGAAGTAAGATTTTGCCTCGTCTTTTCCCCCTCGGCGGCAGTTCCCCTGGGTCTTGAACATGGAGCCCTACACCGTCTCCGGCATGGCCCGTCAGGACTGCAGCGGGGAGGGAGGCGAAGGGCGGGGCGACGGGGCCGCGGGAGGGTCACCCAGGAAGAAGGTGACCATCTCCGAGAACTACGAGCTGGTGGGAGTTGTAGTCCACAGCGGCCAGGCACACGCTGGACACTACTACTCTTTCATAAAGGATAGACGGTGAGACACATCGTGACACAGTTTATATAATAAAATTTTTATTGTCAAACGTGCATCCTATCACCCTCCATAATAGGATACACAGGGTTTTATGGGTAATTCTAGATCACAGAGTGGCATATTGAGTAGGGAGACTTGGTCCTTGACCAAGGCACAGCAAGCAACAAAATAAAACCCCAATGGGTTTTAAATAAAGTGTTGTATTTTTTATTACTAGTATTATTATCAGTCATTTTTTCTTTTTCACTTAAATTTAAAGAAACGTCCCGTAAAATAATAAAATACAGGCAGAGGGCAGGATCTCTACAGATACAGACACCTCCACACACTTCTAGTGGGTCGTACGTGATGATTAAGAGAGATTATTTTTGTATGAGTCTATACATTGTTTTTTTAGGAGTGAGTCCTACTCATTCTGCCTTTAAGAAACAAATAATAATTAATGATTATTGGAGCACATGAGCACATTACCTTAGTTTTCCAGTCAAAATTGTTTTGGAGTGTAGAGGACCTCCTTGGGGCTCATGAATGAAGCATTAGTCTCAGCATGGGCTCTGGCTGCAGTCTGTAAGCATCTCCAGATGTCTGGCTCTGGAAGGCAGAAACACTCGCTGCAACACTGGAATGTGAGGAGTCCACAGAATCTAGTGCTAATGCTTATTCCCCGTTTGGTTCCCTGCTCACACGCCCTGTCTCTCTCTGCCCTCTTTCTCCTATTCCCATTTTGTACCCGTAGCAGTCGGGAGCAAATCGGGGCCCCTCAGGTCAGCCCTTAGCCAGACAGCTAGACCGGAACCGATGAGGCTGAGATCTCATTGCACCTAGCTACACAACTCATTAGCTTTTCCACATGTTCTTCATAATGTTTCTTTTGTTACTTGTTTGTATTGTTGATATATTTTTTAATTATATTATGTATGTACTGAGCTTACAATTTGCAAGATGATAAAACTTAATGAATCAGGCAACTAAATGTGACGCATCTCCTCCTCTCCCCCCTCCTTATCTATCTCCTCTCTGCCCTTTCATCAAACCCCGACCCTCCTGTTCGCCCCGCTCTTCGTGGATGTTTCCCCGCTCTCTCAGGGGTAGTGCGCGCGGGCGTTGGTACAAGTTCAATGACAACGTGGTGGAGGAGTTTGACATGAATGACGAGACTCTGGAGTACGAGTGCTTTGGAGGAGAGTACCGCCCCAAAGTCTATGACCAGTGTAAGTCACACTCGTCAATGTTGTCAAGTCAGACATCAAACCGTGTGTGTTGCAGCGCCAAACGGACAACACCGTTATCGTCAGCAGTCCCACGAAACTGTAGTCCCTTCACACACACACACACACACACACACTGTTTAACAATGTTGTGTGTGTGTGTGTTTCTGTCTTTGTCTTTGTGTGTTTGCATACATGTAGCTAACCCGTACCCTGATGTGCGGCGGAGGTACTGGAACGCCTACATGCTGTTCTATCAAAGGATCAGTGACCAGAACTCCCCCGTCCTGCCCAAAAAAAGCAGAGTCAGCGTGATGAGGCAGGAAGCTGAGGACCTCACACTGTGAGTCAGCACGCGCACACACACACACACACACACACATCCTTAATGCTAAGGACGCGGCACACGACAATAACCTGCGCAGGATGCTAATGTAGAAGAGGATAAATGTAGTTGTAGTAATGAAAAGATCAGGCCTGGGTAGGCATGTTGTCACCTTGCTGTGTTATCTCGTCGTTACCCAGGTCGGCCCCATCCTCTCCCGACGTCTCCCCACAGTCATCCCCTCGGCCCCCCAGGGCCAACAACGACCGCCTCACCCTCCTCACCCGCCTGGTCCGGAAGGGAGAGAAGAAGGGCCTGTTCGTAGAGAAGATGCCTGCCAGCATCTACCAGGTAAACTGGCACCGGGCGACCTTTGCGGAAACCTCCAGGTTATACACGGGGTCATAGCGTGGAATCGTTCTCACAGCATCTCAACACCCAGTGGTGTCATTATCCACAAAGGAATAAGCTGCTCAAAGGTGAAACGGTTTAAGTCTTTGGACGTGTCTGACTCCAAACCCCCTCTGTCTGTCTTTGTGTAGATGGTGAGAGATGAGAATCTGAAGTTCATGAGGAACAGGGATGTCTACAACAGCGACTACTTCAACTTCACACTCTCCCTGGCTTCCGTCAATGCAGTATGTATTTGGACTGACTGACTGACTGACTGACTGACTGACTGACTGACTGACTGACTGACTGACTGACTGACTGGGGATACAAGGATGTGTGACATTTTGTATGTGTGCTGCAGACAAAGCTGAAGCATCCAGACTACCAGGCCATGGCCAGAGAGAGTCTTCAGCTGGCTGTCCATTTCCTCTTCCACACCTACCTGCACACCAAGAAGAAGCTTCGGTATGCACAACAAACACACCTATTACATACGTACGCACATGTTGATGAATTTCCTCTCCGGTCATGAATTGTCAATGAGTGAGTTCTCACGAGCAGCTACATTGTGTCATATATCTCTCTCTCTGTCTCTCTCTCTCTGTCTCTGTCTCTGTCTCTCTCTCAGGGTGGACACAGATGAGTGGATGACAACAGTGGAGGTGCTGCTGTCTAAGAGCAGCGAGGCGTGCAAGTGGATGGTACAGTACCTGGTTGGACCGGAGGGAAGAGAGATCACCAGGTCAGCATTACGGCCTAACTCTTTAACCTCTGTTGCCCCCTAACATGCCCTGACAACCCTCAGTGTATGCGATTGAGGTGCCACGGTTCTGCAAGCTAGCATGAGCTTCCTGTTGCATTAAAGTGGGACAGAG
>OMKK01013460.1:2797-16994 GCA_900302305.1 Polymixia japonica | reverse complement strand
GGGGGGATGTCAGCAAGGAGAGACTCCTAAAGCACAAACAGCTACAAGATTGTTTGACTGTAGCAACTCATCATTTAGAAAGTACCCAAAAACAAACTCGTCAACAGCCACGTGTCAGAATCAACTAGACTACTCATGAGAACAAGCTGTTACAATGTCTCAATGACACTCTCTGGGCTCATTACTGTATGCAGCAGTCCAATAGGCCCTGGTATACACAGCTGTGTGGGGCTAAACAAAGAAATGCATAATGACAGTGTACACTGGATCCATATGAACCAGCTTTTAGCGAAAAGTGAGCGCTTGGGCTTCACCACCAGAGTGCGGCCTCCCTATCGAGCTTCCTGTCCTGCTCTGAGGTCTGCTTTCCACTGCTCTCCAGCCTGGAGAAGGCAATAAAGGGGACAGCGAGCAAGATCTGCTCAGGCCCAGGATGGAGCATATGGATGACATAGCACAATATTACATAACTCCCAAAGAAATCTTTCCTGGGGGAGATGGTGGCCAGAGGGGAAAAAAAACAAAACAAAACAGAAAAACCTTCTGTTTAGCTGACTGACTGGCTGACTGTTATGCAGACATACGGAAGATATCCAGGCAAACTCTAAAATAGCTAGAGTAGTTAACTGAGCAAATACAAATTTTGTGGAAAGTCATAAATTTCTAGAACCTTCCAGCAGGGATGAGGTTTGGTCTGGAGGCCTGTACTGTGTCACGCTCCCTGAACCAGGAGGAGAGGGGGTCCATGAGATCCTTTTCTTGCCATTTTTCACAGTGGACTCACATTCTTAGAATTCCTCCAGGAGACCACTGCAGTCCATCTCAACCTGGAATGACAGACTAATTCGCAGACTAATGGACTAATCTAGACTTCAGCATTAAATCTGCTTAAGATACACAAACAGACAGAAAAACAGAACTGAATTCAAGCAGTTATCATGTAATTCAGACTCAACAGTGCAGAAACCGCCGGATCTGCGTGAAATTAGGGGTCTTTTGTGAAAATGACAATGAAGCAATTTAATTATGTAATTCTGGCATTCCCCGTCTGGATTTAGCAATAATAATAAGTTGGCGCTCAGGTCCTGTTGACGACATCTAATGACAGAACTGATCAAGTAAGATTGCCTGGTTGAAACTTTCAGCTGGTGCTAGAAATAACCAAGCTAGTGCAGGGTTAACCCTCTAACTATGTCTGTCTGTCTGTCTGTCTACAATCTCCTCAGACCTATGTGGCAAACTGTTTTCTTGATGAATATAAATCAAATCGAATCTCAGATCTTAAGGAAGTGCAGAGACATCTCCCCCCTTCAGTAGAGGAATGTGAAAATACTTCTCTAGTGACAAATCTGCACAGATACAAGTCAGTATAGTCAAGGTTAGACATTTTAGGGGACATAAACACAAGAAAAACGCATTTTTGAGTGGAGGGGATCTTTAAACAGGAACCCATAATGTGCATTAATTTCAGTCCAACAGTTATTTTAGAGGAGTAGGCATCATTTCCTTCCTCCACCCAAAAAGGTGGATACCTCATTTAGAAATTAAACTCTAATCTAATTTTCTGGTCATACTCTGAGCACGACGTGATTCATGTCAACTGTGGAAAATATCTTGGAGAACTAGCTAGCCTTTCTACCTCGCAACTCCACCACATCAAAAAAGGCTTAAGAAGACCCATGCCCTGTTCCTCCTTCTCTCCACTTATTCCTATCTAAAACAGCACTAGTTTAAATATTTAATTTGGCCCTTCCTGGTAGAATAGACAGGCCTGGAATTTGCTTCGGCCCTGATCCCAGAGGTACATCAAACACGGCAGCTGTCATCCCCCTCTCCCAGTCAAAACAATGTCCCCTCATGTAAACCTTTTTGCCGTTTGTGTTGAAATGGTAGCCTACAAACCAAACAAGCCCAGCAGAGAGGGAGAGAGAGAGAGAGAGAGAGAAAGAAAGAGATGCGTCCATACCATCACATCCAGTAGAGTTGATGTCAACAAATTTAATCTAATGAGCCCTAATTTACTGTACTTGTAGCATGTGTGCATCAGACAGTGAAAGTATGAAATGCTGAACACAGAACTGAATAGTTTATTGCATGATGTTGTTATGCTTCTGTCAGCTGCAGTTGATGCATTTAAAAAAAAACACTATAAAAGAGGAGGCTGTCTGACAGTATGTATGGAGACAGTCTGAAAACCAGGCTGTTGAGATCCAGTGTTCAGTCTGCTGACCTGTGGAGCTGCCTGCCATTTCAACTGAGGCTTCCTCTGGTAAAGAGTTGCTTCCAGGCAGCAGGCAGGCTGTCTAGCTAGGCTAACACTGGCTAGCTAACTTAATCTGTGCCCCCCTGGTCACTCATGTCAACATCATAATATGTGATAATCGGGTAGCCCGCAATGTAATTACATCTCTACATTTCGAGTACGTTAAATTCGGCTGTGTTGCTCCAAATACTGATTTTTCCCCCCACAGGGACAAACCAACTCGATATTAACGCAGAGCAACGCAATAAATAACCATCCCGGGACCCGTGTACTTCCTGCCAGCTCGGAGCAGTACATCTTGTGGCTGCTGGCGACAAACCGCGGGGGCTCCGACTACTTCCCGGAACTATGATATCCCACATTTAGTGTTGTTCATAGAGCGGCTACAACATTAAAGGGTTTCCGCCGTCCAGTACGAAAACAACAAATGCATTCATACAACGGAAACAATACGGCAAAACCAATAACGGAAAACCCCGAACTAGCACGGCAATAATGCACCTGTGGTTAGTCAACTCCGCGGAACTATTCGATTCCAGCAAATACACGGAGCCCTGCTCAGCTAGTGTCTGGAGAAACATATTTTGTGGGGATTTAAAAACCATAGCTACCTGTTAAACGCAGCTTTACCGGACCGTTTCGCCGAACTCCTTGGTTAGACATCTCCTCTCGGTTCCAGCCTCGACTACACGAGATACAAATATTTCATTAAACTGTTAAAAAAAAAAAAAAAAAAAAAAAAACGTCAAGGTTTGTGAACCTCTCCGCCAGTTTGAGACAATAATGGAGTCAAGGCATCATTGTGTCCCGGATGTGGACAGAACTGCCATAAAAACGAGCTCACAAAATGTTACAAAAAAAACCTCGTGTCTACCGGTGTTGCAAAAGTGCATTTGATAGAAAATCGCGTCCTAAAATAAATCCTTTTTATAAAATTTTCTGTATCACGGCGCTTAACACAGTTGTTATCTTCACATCTTCGTGAAAGCGCTGCAGACTGGGTCCTCCTCTCCTGCTCAGCTTCTCCTGCTCTGCTCTGCTTCTCCTGCGCCCTTCAGAGTAGATCCCACCTCAGGGTGGCTGCTAAGTATCTGACCGGTGACGACACACACTCCGGGGAGTGAAACACTTCTCACAAACATGTGGCACCTAAATGTTAGGGCTATATTAATCTGGAGAACCCTCAAATTCTGGGCTTCACCTCCAATACTTAATGGAAAAGGATGAGGGAATAATAGATTATCTGGTGGTTTATTTACACCACAATATAAACGAAAGGGGCTGTGTTGCCAGTCATTCACCCTGCGTTTCCTCATTTGGAAAGTATCTTAACTCCATTACAACAAAGAAAACTATAGTTAAAGTATAATCATTTTACTTTATACTGACTTTATGAAGTTGTCAATACCAAAGAACAGTTTATGCACATACATCTTAACTATAAGCCAAAATGCCCATGGTCATTTAAAGACTTTATTTACAGTAATATTTTTAAAACAGTATGTACATTACATACAGAAAACAGTTCAATCGTCACATAAACAAGGGACAAACAGTGGTAGTGAATGTATGGCAAAGGTCAAAAAGATAAGAGTCATCTAGAAATTGAAAGTGCTTTGGTTCTCGCTGATTTGGAATTCATAGCCTTCGGTGGTTGCTTCTGGGGCCACACTCTGGACTTCCTCCTCCTTTTGAGAAAATAAAAAGTAAAATAGACAAATATTAATGGAATAAGATTTATTTTTCCCACTTTGCCAAATAAAATACAGCTAATGGAATCTTTAATGCTTACAGTAAAACAGACACTTACATCTCCAGAGAAATATTTCTCAATCATGTTGAGGGCAGCTTTGTAGACCATCTCATTTTCGTGAGACTGCAGAGCCTCGATCTTGTCCAGTCCGCCACATTCTTCAATCATCAGGCAAAGCTTGTCTGTTTCACCAATCTTGTCCCCCGCCTAATGGCCCAAACAAAGGCTTGTGAATTTGTGCACCAACAGCTTCATGGATCTGCGAGTAGTTTTGTCAGTTCTGACAATAATGTGATGAGGATATAAACTCTTAAGTGAGAAAGAAAAAACAGTTATGCATGTACTCACCAGGAAGATGTTGGTGATGGCATCCAAGATGACAATGATAGTTTTACTGTCCTTAGTGGAGAGTAGATTCAGAAGAGGCTCCAGCGCATTGGCTTGAACGAGGTACACCACCTGTTCAACAGTGCCCCCGCTGGTGAAGTTGGTAATTGCCCACACAGCCTCTTTCTGAGTTTTGTAGTCACCCTGCAAAAATAAAAATGGGCACATGAGTGAAATGATTTCTGCAATTGAATAACTGTTATAGAAGTAGTTCTATTATTAAAGAGCAGCCCCCCATAACCTAACAGCTGATACCATGCAACTGATCCAAAGTCAGTCAAGTCTGTGAAATAATTTCTCAAGTTTGCATAACTACTTGCTTAACACCCTTGGGGAGAAAATAAATAAATAGCTGCATGAATCCAAACAATTTAAAACGTACTCGTCTGAGCACATCAACCAGGTGTGGGACTAGGCCTGCGTTGATGACCTCCTGGATCTGGGTGTCTCTGCCTGCAGTGATGTTGGATAGAGTCCAGGCCGCCTCCTTCTGGATGTTGGCCTTGTGATGGCGTAGCAGTAAGGGGAACATGGCCAGGGCCCCGGAATTCAGAACCACCTGGGTCTGCTCATCTGTACCGGTCACGATGTTGCCGATGGCGCGCAGCGAGGGGGTCTGAAGGCGAGAAGGGGACACGTATGTCACGCAACCACCACGTGAGATGCCAATGATGTGCCTCAGGTGATGGGACACAGCACTGGAACTACACTCAAGGAGAACGCCCTTAATTGAATAGCACCCAACGATTAATATACATGGAGCACAAGTGCCAAAATGCAGGACAAACAAGTCTTCATACATACCACGATAGACAGTTCCCCAGAGCCGAGCAGCTGCACGAGACGTTCGACCAAGCCAGCCTGGATCACCACTTCGATGCGGTCGTTGGAGCCGTCTGTCAGGTAGGACACGGCCCAACAGGTGTCAGCCAGCACCTCCTTGTCGTCATGGTGAAGGAGGCGGATGAGGGTGGGCAGGATCTGTTGCACAGCTGCCAGAGGAGGGGAGGGGTTCTTGTTGCGACAGAGGTTGGACAGCGTCCAGGTGACGTTTCTGAGGTAGCCAGACTGCCAAGAAATCAAACCAAGAGTAGGCACAGGGATCATTATGACTGTAGCAATGGATTGAGTTAGAGCACCCCCTAGTGGCCAACAAGGGAAATAAGTACAATTCAAATGCAAATGGAGCACATGGCCAGCATTTGAATTTGACCTCATTTCAAAAACAGCTTCAGACAATAGTCATATAAATGGACGAGTCTGGACAAAATCCTGGAATTATGACTCATTACAGCAGCCCTGTTAGTCATGTTCAATTTACCAAATAGTTGAGCAGGGGTCATTTACACCCACTACTTACAGTAAACACAGATAAGTCAGGGACTGCCAGTAGACTGAGCAGGGGGGCCACAGCCCCATGCTTGATGACCTTGTCTCTGAGGGTGGATCCATCACCTGAACAGAGAAAATGTACAGTTGGTATATAAACTCTGCTTTCAACCGAGAAGTTAGGATCAGGAGAATCAAAAAGAAAACCAACAATTACCAGCAATGTTTCCTAGGGCCCAGACAGCTTGTTCAGTGATGTGCTGGTGGGGTGACCTGATGAGGTTGATGAAAGCAGGAATAGCTCCACCAGCCACAACAGCAGCCGTCTGGTCAGACGTCCCAGAGGCGATGTTGGTCAGAGCCCAGGCTGCCTCAAACTGAATGGGAGGAGAGTCTGCCAGCCCCAGAAAGGCAACAAACTTGGGGATCAGGCCAGCACTAATGATGTGGTCTATAGGAGGGTGCCTCTCACGAGACAGCAATTTCCTGCATTCAGAAAATAAAGAGCAAAAAACAAATTGATAAATAGAAGGTATTGAGTGATCATACCTGTTATACAATGTACTTGAACGCTCAGTGTGCATGACTAACCACACAGCTTTGCAGGGATATATTAATATTACCGTGCAGCTTGGGTAGCCTGGAGCTGTGACTCAAGGTTGTTGCCGTTTACTCCAGTGAGAATCTCTTCAACTGTCCACTGTCTGGTGGCCTGGAAAGAGTCAGAACCCATTAGCACTACAATGGCACACTGAAGCTCATATTAATAATAAATAATAACTTTATTTGTATAGCACTTTTCAAAACATGGTTACAAAGTGCTTCACAACAGTAAAAATAAAACAGAAATTAAGACAAACGTTAAGACAATAAATAAAAGCATTACAATTGTATTCAATAAACACTTAAGTTAAAATTAGAATTTCGAATAGCATATCTCTTACCTGACTATTCTGGCTCTTCTCTTGCAGAGGAGAAGTTGCTTCGTCAGGAAGAGTCGACACGTTTCTTCTTTTGAAGATCTGATCGTCTTTCTTTGCTTTGCGAAGCTCGACGTTCACTTCAACTCTCCTGCGTCGAAGCTCCTGCAAATCATTTTAAAAGGAAGCCACATTTCAAATTTAAAACAAGTCACTAGTTAGGTTTAAGACGTGTCAATTTAAACAGGTTTGCCAAAACATATTTTATGCATGAATACATAAACATATTTTATGCTTTGAAATGCGTTACTCACGTTGGCATCTTTGCCCTTGTTCTTGAATTTATTCAGACGTGCGACGTTCTCAGACATTTTAAAGTTATTATAGGAAATCTGGCTTTACAGTGAAAATGAAGATATCTGGTGTCGTGTCGCTCCTGCACACAAAAGTAAAAGTTAACCTTGAATAACTACCTACAAACTCAAGCAAAAACGGCTCATTTGCAAGAAAAATCCACCGGATCGCGTTAGAGCAACAATCACAACGGGAAAATAAACCGTAAAATGGTCAATTGCAAAACAGAGAATAAGAACAGGCATTAATATAATAGCTGAATAGTTGACTAGAACTTACCTTGTCTATGCTCACAGATTTCTGGTATATTGAAATGTTGTACAGACCTTTAAATTTCTGCAGCGAAGCTCCCTGATTGGACGGTTCGAGCGGAAGCATCCAGCCGCCGCCGCTCATTGGACTGTTTTGAAAAATCACAGGGCGCTCAGGAAGTGTTGTCAGGGAACGAACTATCGCGAGAATAGGTCCGCATGCTGGGGAAGGGCGCCACTTAACCACTGACTCTGGGTCAGTAATTGTTTTTCAACCGGTCGGTCTTTCAATTGGTCGGCAGCGGGTAGACTGTTCTCGGATCAGTGCATTATGTCTATACTGACGAGAACTCCTGTCTCTGCATTATTGTAATATGTTTATAATTATGTTTTCGAGTGGTTACATTTCATTTTTCACATGGACAATGACAATCCGAATCCGAATACAAGCTATAACAGGCGCTGAAAATGTACTATCTAATATGACTATCTACATTATCAACATTGTCAAATGTATTAATAAAGGTACACAATGTCTTGTGGGTCAGTGTGGGGAGAGGTTGCAATTCATTTAAAGAGGTACTGTACAATTAAACGTGTTTTTTGAGCTGCAAATTAAATTATGACTGTACTGTGGTGAAACACAGCAATGCTGATGTTATTGACAGACCAAATTTATAAAAATCAGCATTTCATGGGTTGAAAATGTCATTGTCAATGACCTTATCCACGTCATGAAATTTATATTAAAAAAGGATTTTCACTGCCCCCCCACCCCAATTAAGTAAAGAGGAAGATATTATTTTTTCCATTTATTATGTTTCATATACATCGATATTTCTTCAGCTGTAATACAAAAAAAGAAAAAAAAAAGTCAAAATCTGACAATTTTTTACAAACAGGGCGTGATACCTTCAAATACACATTGTTTTATTCCTCTCAGTCAGTCACTACTGCAGGGCAAACCATTCATAAAAGCTTATAACTTCCAGTAGGCTATAGAAGCTCGACCGAAACGGATAATTGATGTCCCGACATTTTAGTACTTTAAGTCTTCCATGCCACAACAAAGCAATGGGTCTAAAAGGGGAGAAAGGTAACTATGAAATCTGATTTCAGTCACAAAACTTTGATACAGTATGCTCAGTAAAAACTCAGCAACGCATTTCAGTAATCAAACTCCTAGATGTCATTGGACACGATGACCGTCACAAGGGCTTTTTCAACAGGCAAAAAAAGTGAGATTCAGCTCAAAAAAATAAAAAGTACATGGAAATGTGAGAGCTCCTTGGGAGTCTTTTCTCCGAGGTAAACTTTCTTATGAAATGCCTTTTTTTGTTATTCACACTCTCGTGTTAGTCCCGCTGCCAAAAACGGTCCCAAAAGGTCCTGGTGGGCAGAAGGAGGCCCCTACTTATCAGTTGTGTGGAAGTGGCCCCGCAGCTCGTACTGACAGCCTTTCCTTGCAGAGAGGTGCGTTGAGAAGAAAGGTTCCAAAGCACAGGATGAGGCAGAGTCCACCACACAGATTTATTGTTCAGTAAAAGCCATATTCTTGGCAAGTGCATTTTATTTGAGCAGTGTGGTGCATTCTAAGAAGCTGAAGAGGACTGTAGCTTGTTGTTATGAGACCTATGGAATGCGGAGAGAGGGGTCAGTTGAAGAACCCTGCGAGTTCGCTTTTTAATGTTCCAACATCTCAAAAAAAAACAGCGATTCTGAACAACGACGGAACAAAACAATGACACAAAAATGGATGCAAAGGGGGGGTCCGCAGGTGTCGCTGCAGCCATGTTGGTGTAATTCATTGGGAATGGCTTTATTATTGATGAGATCCTTCACAACTACAAAGTGAGGTTGTGTTGTAAAGTGAGGAATAGGATGAGGTTTAGGTCCATTGCAAATCCTCACTTATTCTACAGATATGCTTCAGAATGTAGTTCTCTTAACCATAAAAGAATCCTTCACAAAAGGATCTCACTTCATTATTTAAAACGTCCAAATAATCAAACAATTACCAGGTTAGATATCTCCTACTAACCTTGCACATTATTAAAATTATGGTCATTCAACAGAACCGCATGAACAACCAACTAAAGAAAACCAATGGGAAGTAACATACAAAACCTTTGATATATATCTTATAATAAAATATAGCTTTACACAGCTCAACTTTACATTGGTGGTCAAGAACAACATTAGTATCCAATCCAATTCAGAGAAATAAATACAAATTAAGAACTAAAATGCACTTAACATATACCTGAAAAAGCTACACTACTGCAATGGATCGCTTGTTGTGGCCAAAAATTGTGAAATGATCAGAAGAACAAAAAAGCATATCCCTCGATTACTTTATCGACATGTCAACATGGCTGCCGATGTGTGATCGCTGAAGTTACAACTGTCATTTATTACCTAGACCTTTAAATTGACTGCATTACATGGTTTGTTTGTTTGTTTGTTTGTTTGTTTGTTTGAAAGCATGTTTGTGGATGTGCGTATTTTATTTAGTCTTAAATAATCAGATTGTTTCCGTGACTTTCACTACTAGAGACCCCAGCATCCAGCTCAAGACTCCAGCTACAATGGCCGACTTATGAATGTGACAATCTGTAAGAAAGAGAGAATGGGATGGCATAAATCAAAAGCATGCAGCACAGGTGACCAGACACAGATGCAAGGTGATGCACAATACAGACATGAGGATAAACAAACTGCCAAGCCTCGTGTCTTTACAGAATAGTCCTCACTTGAGTCAACTCTGTTGGTTTTAGTCAGGCTAAGCAACTGACAAAATGACATGCAAATCTGACACATAGCCAAGACTAGTCTACTACTGCAACACATTCTACAGCAAAACACTGTACTATGACTGGATACATACTACTAGCAACATGCATCATGGAACAAATAGTGAGCAAAAGACATAAAGGCTAAAGTAAATGTTGCATAGATTCATCTAAAAGTCACATGATCATCACATCACAACTATGTAAATGACTTATGACAGAATGGTTGAGTCAGTCAAGGTAGGCCACAGCCTCATAGCAGAGCAAGAGGCGAGGAGGAGAGAGGAGAGAGACAGCTGGAGGAATCCAGGAAGAAGCTTCCTTGTTAGAGACCTTAGCCTTACCTGCTCGCTTTGAAACCTTTAAGTTTCTGTACAAAGAAGCCTTCCAGGACCTCGGCACACTGAAAGAAGGGCGAATCGTTGGGGTTGTAATAGCGGCAGTTGTCAAAGATTTTGGTCACGTCTGCCACAAACTCCGTGAGCTTGTGATAATGTCGCTTTTGCAGTCGGCTATCCATTGTGGAAAAGTCTAGATGAAAAAAACAAAACAGAAATATGAGATGTAGTAAAAGTTATTCATTTAAAATATTCAGATGCTGTATGGATCATAAAATTACATCTACATCATCTAATCATAATTTTTCTTTAAATGATTTCCAAGTCTTAAAAAAAAAGAAAAAAATTGATCCGATATATTTAATATTACAAATGAATTTTATATTAAATCTATATTATTATACAAGTTATTAAGTTAAACAAGCCCTACTCAGAAGCTTCTTTTAAGGTAGATTTAGTGTTTTTCTCAACTGAAGACAAGGTGAAGCTTGCTACATATGCATTCCTTGAAGCAGACTCGCAACACATCCTCCAGGTTTTGACGTACAAGAACCCAACTGTGACCTCTGACCTATGACCTCTTACCCATTGGCTCCTTGATTACACGATAATAATCGGGAGCGTCGTCAGGATCCACGGGCTCAAGGAAAGGCCACGCCATTTTGTGAGACTGTTGAAATGACAAGAGACGGTTTCAGCAAAGAGTTCTGAAACAGTCTAACAAGTAAGATAAGGTGCAGTAGCTAATCTGGAGTTTAGGCCCATTCAGTATCATCTTGTAAATCACTTACTACAACTATTATAGAGAGCCTTGATAGACTGCAACAGCAGAGCTTCATACCTGTAATGAGCGTAGGATTCTCTTTAACCCCTCATAGTCTCGGTCGGTGAGCGGAGTGAGGACCGTCATGGCGTCTTCCGTTGACTGACACTGTGGGCACACATACACGTCTATGTGGTTGGCCTCGCTCTGCAGGATGCCCACGCAGCGCCCGTGGTACCAGTTCTGGCAGCGGTCGCAGCCGATGTAAAACCTGGGAGAGGAAATTGGACATAGAATGCACGACCACATCGGCTCAGATGACGGGAGACACAACTTTATCCTCCCGGGGGAATGAAGGAATTAGTGCAGTGTTGTCAAAATGAAAACCTGAATGAGATGTTTCATCATTAATCATTAAAGCTTCTAACATGTTTCCGATACGTTTTGCATTTTAAAATTCCGTACTTCTTCCAGGGCTTAATTTCCTGATTGGATTTGATCGGTGTTCAATATGATGCGTGTTGATAGTACGGAGTCAGATCAGTCTTAATATTAATGAACGCACACAGAAGGATTCACAACTGTATTTCGGGATTCATATATAAATGACTCTCCACAAAAATATTTTTCAATGCACACAAAATATTTATCGTATGTAAACAAAGAAGAAAAAATCCACATATTAAAAAGAATTCACAAATATATTTCTGATGCGCACGCAAATTATTTCTTGTTTTAAATAAATGTAGTAGAAATCCACAAATATATTTATTTAAAAGTATTTGCAGTTTTCATCAAAAACATATTTGGATGTCGTTATATTTATGTGCAAACTGAACCTGCATTTACAAACTGCATTAGTGAATCCTTCTGTGTGCGTTAATTAGTATTGAGACTGATCTGACTCCATATTAATTTACTGGTCCAAACATTCCAAGACTTTCCCAACCTGCATAGAAACCCTTTTGTATCTTAAGGTCTATGTGACACGTTTAACCACATGATTTTGGGGTAATGACACGACGTGCAGGGGGCCGTACTGTGTTTCATCGTATGGTGTTCGGCAGATGCAGTACAGCTCTTCAGTACTGGCTCCCTCCTGGCCACGTTTACAGTCGTTACAGACAAAGTCCTCCAGCTTCTTGGCCTCTTTCTCCGTGATGCCAACGCAGGCGCCGTGGAACCAGTTGGAGCACAGATCGCATCCGATGTAGAACCTGAGACAGAAAACGGACACTTTAGTTTGTTCCGTCGCCGATTTTTGCAGTCGAACATCAAAGCGGTTGAGCTTTTTCCCGCGGTCTTACTTTGACTCGTCGTAGGGTGTTTTGCAGATGCAGTATAGTTTGGTGTCCTTCTTGTGATCCTTTGAGGTAGTGGAGATGGCCTTCTTCTTCTTGTGTTTCAAAGGGGTGGAATCTCTGTCCCTGTCTGTATCCCTATCTCTGTCCCTGTCCTTTTCTCTGTCTCGATGTCTATCCTGCTCTCTGTCTCTCTCGCGTTCTCGATCCCGTTCCCTGTCCTTATCTCTGTCTCGGTTTTTGTCCCTGTCTCTGTCCCTGTCCTTGTCCCTATCTCGCTTCTTGTCCTTGTCACGATGCCTGTCCCTATCTTTGTTTCTGTCTTTGTCCCGCTCCTCGTCCCGCTTGCGTTTATGGGACGAGGAGGAGGGCGAGGTCACTGTGTGGGTCGAGTGTGAGGAATGGGTCGAGTGCGAGGAATGGGAGGAGTGGGAGGAATGGGAGGAGTGGGAGGTCGCCCTGGCGGCGGCGGTGGACGTGGCTGCGGCCTGGGCGATAGCGGCTCGCGCCTTCTCCTTCTCTTTCTGGAGCCTGGCGATGTCCCGCCTCAGCTCCTCCTGAGAGACAAGCAGAGGAAGGCCGAATGAGCGCCTCTTACAAACAACATGGTCACGTATTATAAAGTAAACATGGCATACTTTAGCATGCTAGCGTAGCATCGATTACGATCTGCGACACAGACACGAGACCGACTGGGGCTGACCTGCACTTGAAGCTGTAGCTCCTTGTCCAGCAGGGCCCTCTTCTTCAGGATCTCAGCCTTCAGCTGCTCCTTGTGCTTATAAAGCAGCGCAGTCAGCTTGGTGGCGTTCTGCTTGGAGCGTTTCTGCTCCACCACCTCTTCCTTCTTCCTCTTCTTCGCCGCCTGCTTCTCGTCCTTCTCGATCTTGTCCAGGATGTACTTCATCACCTGGTTGCACACGATCATCCTGGCCAGAGGACAGAAGGGTAAATACGTCAGCGACTACTGTTTTCTTCTTAGGCGAGCTAGGATCAGTCCCTTTCTGTTTCAATTTAAGAATGACTGTTAGTCAAGTGTGCTCCAATTTTAAATGCAATTGGTTTTTTTTGGGGGTTTGTGTGAGTGTGTGAGTAAACATTAATAGATAAACACATCAGCTCTGTCATTACAGAGACCCAAACCTCTGGTTCTCCTCTCGCTCTGCTGCGGCCAGAGTCTTCCTCTGCTTCAGCTGTTCTGCCGTAGCGTTCTGCTTCACCGCGGTCTGACGACGAAAGAAAAAACACTTTTCAGTTCGTTGCTTTTATATGAGGCCAGTCATCACAGGGCAGGGATGTCTTTATAAAGCACTCAAGTCAATCTGTCTTTTTTGAGCCTGACCTGTTTCTGGATGCCGTCCGCGGGGCTGCTGGTCTGCAGGTTCTGCTCCTTCTGCTCCCTTTTGGCTTCATGCGGCTGCTTTTTCTTCTTCGGTTGCTGTTGCTGCTGCTGTTGTTGTTGTTGTTGCTGCTGCTGTTGCTGCTGCTGCTGTTGTTGTTGTTGTTGTTGCATCCTCTGGAGCTGCTCCTGGACGCTGGCCGGTGCCTGTATGGTCACCATGTTCTGGATCTGGTGGGCTTGTACTTGGCCTCCTGGCTGCTGGATCTGAATAGGCAGCTGCAGCTTGATCTGCTGGGGAACCGCACCGCCCTGCTGCTGTGCCTGGGCCTGGATCTGGGCTTGGATCTGGGCCGCAACGTGGGGCGGGAGGGCTGAAAGGAGCTGGACTGGTTGTTGGAGTCCCG